>JARKIC010001580.1:0-109852 GCA_029378375.1 Mycena olivaceomarginata
GCACAGTCAAAGCCTTGAAGTGAAGGCCCCCTATTTCATCTACAACATGGCATTTTGCAGTGAGTAACAATCTAGCACGGTCGCTCTTGGGACTGATAAAAGATGTAAGATGGGGGTTGTATTCATCAACAGGAATTCCATAGAGATAATGACTGGTTCGTCCTCCAGGATATTCTTCGCATGCAAAGCAGAAGAAGCTGAAAGCAAAATGATTTCATTTGATTTCCGAAGGGCACCAATGACTGGATATAGGACATAAGTTTTCCACGTCCGGCACGTCCATCAATGTGGATGGGTGGCGGATTTTCGACAGTCATGAGATACATAATGCGATCATATACGTGTCTCTGAATGGTGGTCAGGGTTAGGATATCGAATATTGCAATTGAGATCACCTGTTCAATTGTAAGTCCATCCTTGAATGCACAAAGATTTGGTTGGATCTCCGCTCATCGCAGATGTTCGGACATCAACCTCCTGTTGTGGGTTCTGCTGGTTCCGGAAGGCCAATTTCCGTGAGGGACTTCCCGAGCCCTTGAAAGCAAGCTTTTCAGGGCCAGCAATAGTTTATTCCGAATCAATTCAGATGCTGGCACTGGAGTAGTACGCAGAAGTTGATCTTTAATATCTGCACTGAGGGCTTTTCATGTGCGTCCCAAATAGTCAGGGCTGGACTTCCTTCGACAGCAAGCACACAAAATATCCACCGGAGTTTGAGACGGTGGTGCTCCAAAGTCAAGCAGTTCTTCAAAAGGCCATAATTCCTTCGTCATGGTTGTCAAATAAACCTAATGCTCTTGCAGCTTCCAGGTATGTCCCATAAATTCTTCCATCCACAGTTCGTAGATCCACCCAATCTCGGGGCGCTTTTATGAAGAAGAAGAGCTCGCAGATAAAAGACATCGCCATGTCGGGGGTAGACCATCTGAATGCGACACACGCCGACATGCTCCTCGCGATAGAAACGGATGCGCATTCTTGGTCGGTCAGGATGAAGATCCTCCAATATCTGCAGATTATGCATTTCCTTGTCTGGATCATGTTTTTCGAGGTAGCACCGTGAGCCAAACTCAATGTACGTCAACTGGTCGAGCCAAGGGTGTCGAGGACGTGCCAGATATCGAACCAACAGGGTAGCATCTGACTGGGAACCATTCTTGCGAGCCATCTGACCATGCTGACGACCAGGTAAATGAATTGGTAGTCGTTTGACTCCAGGTTGCTTCGCAGTAAGGTGGAAAGAAGCCAATCGAGTGGCTGCTTCAATGCTTGATAGGTATCTACCTCGTTCATAGTCACGAATTTCATCGACTGGCTTCCGATTCCGTGAAGTCCCCAGAGCCAGTAGCCAATTCAGACGATTGCACAGTCCAATTTGCTTGGTCAACTGGCTTGAAGAAATATTTAAATAGATATTGGAAGAGTTGAACACCATTGGAGAATTCAATGTTGATATGGCAGTCATATTTAAGGATCAACCACGGAATGTAGGAAACAATAAAAGCATCTTCGTCGTCCCGATGCCTGTGCTCAAAGTATCCTGGAAAGTCTGTTCAGTACATCTGATTGTAGAAGGCAGCAATGACCAACCACGCTCATTGAATGATGACTCGTCTTTGATTGGCTTTGGGAATCCATACTGACATTCTGCGGCCATCCACACCGATGATATGTTTTGGAGGAATCGTGAACATGTGTCATATGGTGTTTTACTGCGTCACGTAAGGGTCCAAAATTCCGCTGAAGTTCAGCACTTGGAAACTTGTTAATTTCTGCAGGGGATTTAGGAATATGCTTCATTGCAACTGCAATGTGTTCATGTGGCAGGCCGCGCTTTTGAAATTCTATAACTCGTATGAAATAAAGTAGAGGGCCAAAAACATCCCGGAGATCTTTCATGAATGCAGAAAGATATTGTTGGAAGACACGAACAATCAGATCGGGGCGGTCATTTGCTGACTGCCCAGGAAGAAGCTGCGAAGTAATCTCTGGCCATCGAGGGTTGGTAGTGAACGTGATGAAGAGGGTTACTGGTCCCAGTGCTTTCCGCACGGCAAGACAGTCAGAAATGTTTGCGGCCCGCCCAAGCAGGAGAATGAACGAAAGAGGATGGTAACGAATATCATCGACCGGTTCGTTGTCACCTAACCCAATAATTCTTCATCATCTTCAGGGTCCGAATGTTGATTATTTTGTATGTAGGTGAGACGTGCTTCCTCAATGGCACTCCAGGCATCTACTAGCCATTCTCCTATAAGTTTATGTTCAGCATATTATCAAAAATATTCCAAGGTCTGGTCACCTGTTAAACGGGAGAACTTTGACATCTGTTCTGTGTTCATGAAAAATCTTGTTCGATACCACCGGGCCTGGCTGAACTTCTTGCCATCTCTGTTTAGAAGTGTAGGAGACCAACCCATTGTTCCATGAGGTAGAAGCAGGAGATAATGCAACGGCTCAATGTAGGGGGGAGAGAATATCTAGATAGATGGCTTATCATTTCCTTCGCGCTGAATGACCAATTTTCTCCTAGACGGTGGTGAGGCTGGTGCAAGAGAATAATGGCTGCAATTTCTTCAGTAGTAGAGTCAGAGTGCTGAAGATGGAGAGCAATATCAGAGCCTTCTCCATACGTCCTAAGAGATTGGAGCTTGGATATGAAAGGGTTCACCCGCTCGAGCCCAGCTAATGTCGCCTGAATCCATGCTTGAGGTATTTCGAACCTGTCTCCCTTGAAATCCCCATCATGAACTGCAATGGCTGTTAGCGTAAAAATATTGTTCAACTTGCGCGAATTGTCGGCAGTTCTGCGGTGGTTTATGAGGTATTCCACTCCTCTGGATACGCGGGTAGTGGGGGTTGATAATGAACACCCTTCGGACCACAAACAAAACATTGATCATGGATTCGTTCGCCTGTCAAGGCCTTCGCCAGAAAAGTATGATTAATTATTTGTGAGAGGGTCCGGGCTCACTTTGATATTGCAGTTTTTACACTGCCTATTCCAATGAAGTCCGAGAGCATGGGAAATTTCTGACGCATTCAGTACTGCTACTCGGTCCCACCACTGCGTATTGGGATGCTGCGTTTGAGAAGCATTGTCAGACCGCTGAATACGCCTTGAATTTGTGTTGGGCCTCCCCAGCTTTATTGAAATCCTCACCCGTTCTATCCAATTTTCCAATCGACAGGGCCTCCAGCCAAGTGGCCTCGAGTAACACTCCTTCAATATTGATCAGTGCCAATTGCATGAGGCGAGAAAAATGGGACGAGGCTAGTTTCCCCACGACTATTGCGAATACTGAGCGGTTCTCGAAGTATATCCTCCATTTAGCAATGCTTTTGCTGGGACTCAACGACAACACCGGTCGCTTGGGGAAATACAAGAATACACGATACATCTGTACAATCGGTTCTACAGTTACCCCAGCTTCCCCAAAGCACAGAACCATAGGAGAGAAGTTGAACTATTTGAAATGTGTCGCGTATTTATGTAGCCATAAAACAACACGAACGTAGTACTAGATAAAGTGTCAGATGAGGTACTAGAGGTTTTGTTTGATGGTGAAGCACTCAGCTAGGAGACCCTTTTTCTTGGCCTGCCAACAGTTATTATTTTGGAAGGGAGCTGCACCGAGTCAGACAAGAGCTCAGAACAAGTATAGTGTCGCCTGAATGAGCAGTTGTTGGAGTCAAATATGAGGAAACAGAGCCACAACTGTGGGATGAAAGTTTCAGCCGAGGTCGACGATCAACATGTCCGGGAGTATCCGAAGTCCTCCGTACAGAGGCTTTACACAGCCACCATGATGAATGCAAATCGTACACCACCGAAGGAAAGGTGTATCTGCCCAGTAACTCAATTGATAAGGATGATTGCTGGGTGGGCGTGACTGCCGTCTACGGTGAAATTTTGACTGATGGGCTGAAGTCGGATGGTGAAACGAACCTAAACCCAAATTGAACACAGAGGCGCAACATAAGACAAAAGTATATGTTTATCGAGCCACTTTGAAATACTGTTAATAGACAGGTTGCGCAAAAGCCGCACAGGCCGCATGCGGCTTTTGTGCATTGCGCAAAGCCGCAGAGAAAATGACACATCTGGGGGCCCAGAACCATATAATTTTTCTTAGAATACATACAATCCAAGTGTTTCGAAGCCTCTGGGGTATGCAGAGTCGGCAAGGAATCGGCAAACAGCGCATCAAAGCATCGCTTGTCAACCGCTTGTCGCCACCTTGTATTTGACGTCATACATTTTGGCCATAAAAGTGCGGCTCTCCCACTCTCTGCCCACTGAAATCAAACAATATTGTGGATACAGAAGTGCCAGGTACTGACTGTGAGGTTGTAAGTCAGATAGTCTACTCATCTCACTTGAAACAGAAAAAAGCCGTGCGGCTTTGCGCAAGTGCCAAAAGCCGCATGCGGCTGTGCGCAACCTGTCTAATGGCTCTTATATAAACACTGACCACCCAGCGACAACTGCCTGGCGAAGGATATGAAAAAAAAAAAAAAAGAAAAAAGGTTTGACCCGACAGATTCAAACTGGCCCCATCCACGTAGTTTACATGATCACAAAATTCATTAGATCGAGGTCTTAAATGTACTTCGAAGATGTAATGAAAACAGCCCCTATTTCTTTACATCATCAAAACGCAGTGATAATGTTTCGCCAACTCAAAACCTGGATCCGATTGATGAAAAGAGCGATCACTTTATTACATAAAGTACTCGTAACTTTTCGTGCTCGTCACCAACTCGCAATATCTTAGGCTCTTTATTTTTTGTACTCTGTCTGGAGTTGCTTCTCAGCCTATTCCATCCTGTGTTGAGCCGCTGCCTTGACCCGAGGCCGCTGGTTCAAATTCGACGCACAATGATTTCGAGTCTCGACATTGTTTCAATCCACATTCATTCACCAATCGGTAATGGGTCACGCCTCCTACTTCGGTACAAGTGTATCTTATGTACCCTCGAACTTCACGGTGAAGGTTTGCATACACCGCTATATTATACAACACCTTAGCATCAGCAATGTAGGCGAGCGAGCGGCTCACAGTGAGGTGCTTCTCATGGAGCCCAAGGCAGGCCTCTGGAACATACTTGCACCCTTGCACACCTACGAACTCATTGATAAGCAAGCATACCAGTCCGGACGGCGCCGAGACGTACCAGTCTCGAGTGTTGCGTAGGGTGGACTGAAGTCGCAAGGCGCGGCTGATCCCATCTCGATGAGAGCGAGGAATGAGGCGAACAAAACGGTGGGGAGGATACGCATGGGAGGATTTCTTAAAGAGACAATGTGGGCACCTGTTGTGTGGTGCTTCGGTTATATTTGGGAGTATACTTGGTTAATCAACTGTTGGTTGACTGTTGGTAAGCCATTCGTGCGTTCTTTGGATCTCGAGCCTAGGCGACGTCCTTTCCTCCGGGATTTCTGATATCGCCACCGAATTCAGAGTTACCGCCGACGAATTGGTCCGTCTTTGAAAACTGGGTGGGGTGGGGGGGGGATCCGACAGGGCACTGCTACGAATCTGCATCAACGGCGTTTACTAAACGGTTGAGTCAATGTGCTCCCTTGGTCATGGGTCCTTCAATTCACTTGCCGGGACCTGCTATTCAATGTTGGCGCTTGGTTGGGGCCTACCCGAACCAAGTGCCAAGCTCAATTGGATACGTCTTCATCCGAAGTAGTGGATGGCGAAGCGCTATCAGCGTTTTATCAGCGTTTCGGCACCACTTGCTGGGACCCACTACAGCTATCCACCGCGTTAGCGCCTAGATCAAGCGCCGAGCTCAATTCTATTCTACGTCTTCAACCGAAGTGGTGGGTCGTGAAGCGGCCCACCACGCTCTTGCGACGCTGAAATCGGAGTCCCTAGACTCTGCGTCCTCGACTCAATAAACATGCATCACCGCTGGACTCGATCTGGAAATTACTTCACAAACAGCCCAGGAGCCACTTTCTTCCGCAAATCACACGAACATGTTCTCCAGAGTCCTCCTCATCTTCACAGTGGGCTCTGCGGTCTGTTGCTTGAATCTCCCATAATACGCCTGCTGTTCCAATATTCCAGCGGGTTTCGGGTTTTCCATTGGATACGCTCCCTTGCCCAACGCCATCGTGGAAGGGCAGATCTGGACGAGCGCCAGCTGTGGGGCCGGACCCGTGTACCCAGAACAGGTTGTTAGTATGCATAATTCAGCCGAACAGACTCAAGTTCACCGTGAACGGGGTGGATCAAATCATCAGCATCCCGAGCTTCGAAGGCGCTATCGACTACATACTCACTATGTACAAGGCAGTAATTTTTACCGGCCTGGAGGCGTACACGAGGGCAAATTCGTGAGTAATAATTTGGGAACAGTCTCCATCGAGATAACTTATCTTTGCACCGAATTCCAGTCGCGACTCCGAGATTGGGGCTACCAGCGTCGACGAGGAGTCGAGAGATGGACTCTGACCGTGCAAGAACCATAAAAATCGTCGCAGCGAGGATTGTGAGTACTCGCATCATCCAAAAATTAACCATGCGACTGATCTACTCGCCGTCCCAGCTTCCGTCTTTGGATTGAGTGGTTGATAACCAAGAGAAACTACCCTTTGGTTTTCACTGTAGATGTATGATCACGCGGGTAGCCACATCTGCGCCATGGCAATCAAATTTCTACCGTGTATTGACTGGGTGGGCTCGTGTAGGAAGATTGAATCGAGTCGATGCAGCGAGGATGAAGTTTTATCCATGGCAACTTCGACTGATTTGTGTCACTGCCGACGCCGAGACCGCAGTCCGAGCTGTGCACACAGCTGAGGGAAATCAGTCGCCAGTAAGGTTGTCCGGAGACTTCGAGATCCCTAATACAACAGCAGGTATTGGGCCAGTGTGCATCTTTCAGTCCACACCGGTTCTTGCCGTCTAAATTCAGGACATGCACAGTGAAGAGGCTAGCCTGGATCGCGTCGTCGTCGGTCAGCAATATATCAAAAAAATTGGCGGACCACTTAGATCTTTTCCAAATCGAAGAACTTATGGCCGGGTTAGTTGTAGGGAATTGAACGCTTTGTAAACGCCGTTGATACAGGGTTGTAGCAGTGGCGTGCGGGATCGGTTCCAAAAATGAATCCGTCGGGTTCGATTGTGGGGGACGCGGAATATAATTTCAGTGTCGGTGTGGAAAAATGCGGTCCGGAGTGTTTCGGGGTCGCTGTTCCCCGACTCCGTGCTGTAAGTTGCTGGCTCTTTTCTGTAGGATATCGGTGCTAACGAAACGCAGCAATGTTTGAAGACCTTCACCACCCACATGATCGCGGAGCTGATCCCTGGATCGGTCGGTTGGAATCTAGATGCATATGATATAGGTACTTGTCGTATTTTTGCAACGGAGAGTGGCTCGGGTAACCGGCTTGCACGGACTTTTCATGTAGACAGACCTAGAGCGAGCTTCCAGAATTTTCAAACAGACGCCTCGACGCCTCGCCGTGCAGATGTCCGTCAGGAACTTCTCCGGGTACCGTTACCTCTCTCTGATTCAGACAGACCTAGAGCGAGCTTCCGGAATTTTCAAACAGACGCCTCGGCGCCTCGCCGTGCAGATGTCCGTCATGTCAGGAACTTCTCCGGGTACCGTTACCTCTATCTGACTCAGATAGACCTAGAGCGAGCTTCCAGAATTTTCAAACAGACGCCTCGGCGCCTCGCCGTGCAGATGTCCGTCATGTCAGGAACTTCTCCGGGTACCGTTTACCTCTATCTGACTCAGACAGACCTAAAGCGAGCTTCCAGAATTTTCAAACAGACGCCTCGGCGCCTCGCCGTGCAGATGTCCGTCATGTCAGGAACTTCTCCGAGTACCGTTACCTCTCTCTGATTCGGACAAACCTAGAGCGAGCTTCCAGAATTTCAAACAGATGCCTCGCCGTGCAGATGTCCGTCATGTCAGGAACTTCTCCGGGTACCGTTACCTCTCTCTGAATCAGACGAAAATGCAGTTATATCCAGGTGATGGGCTGGGCTGAAAATATTATCGGGGGTGTTTCGGGACCACATGTGATGAGCAGAATGGAATTGAATGTTTAATAAAAGCCGTGACAGACGCCGAGCCGGAAGAGAGTCCCGTTGACCCAAATACTGAGCTTTCCCTTGCCTACGGCGGCCTCTGAGTTTCGCGATTTTTTTGCGATCGATCCCGAATTTCTCCACATTCACCCATGTCCTTGTGTCACGGATTTATCAAAACCTTTGGAACAGCCTACCCCAAAGACAGTTGTACTGTTTGCGTCTGTGTAGTTTGGGCAATGAAGCAGAGCCGGCAGAATGCCGTTTTGCGATAGGAATTTGATCCGATTATATCGAATGCAGCAACTGCCCAGGCTCAATAAAATTACGTCTGTCTGTCCGTCCGAAGCTTTTTAAGCTCCGCTCAGCCATGAAGTCGGCACCACGGATCCATCCGCCATAATTTTCAGATCCGGCTGCCACCAACATCCAACTTCGCGGCCCACACCACTCTTGTTGTAATATCAGGTAACTGTTTGGGGATACTGGACAATTTCGTTCAAATCGGCAGTCACGCGTCACGCACCCCCCTGTCGATCACGAACTTTGGTCGAGGTCACGCGTCACTCGGGCCTCTGTCGAACCTCCAAGTGGTCACACAGGCCCCAAATTGCCTAAAAAAATTTTTAAAAAAGGCAAAAAAGACAAAAATTTGAGTTCAAATGCCGAAATTTTCGAGGTGTCACGCAAAAATTCGGCGGCTGCCGAAATGTCGAATAGGTAAAATGGGTCACGCGTCACACCCCATGTCGATTTGAATGAAATTGTCCAGTATTCAGGTCTGGAAAACATATAAAGGATGAGGAGTTGTACAAGAAAAATAAGTCACTCACACAGAGGCCCATCCAGACCATTGTTCTCTTCCTCCACTCCCAAAGAAATGTTCTCCAAAACCCTCCTCGCCTTTGCGATCGCCTCCGCCACCGTCGTGAGTGCGGTCGATCTCTGCGGCTATTCCGACACCCTCGGGTGCTCTGGCGCCGCGCTCTGCTGCAGAAACGCCTCACAGCACTTCTGCTGCTCATTCGTGGCGGGATTCGGGTTCTCCGTCCAGTACACCAACCTGCCCGGCGTTGTCTCGGACGGTCAGGCATGGACAAGCAGCAACTGTGTCGCAGGCGGCGTGTTCACGGACCAGATTGGCACAGGCACCAAATGCTTCGTGTCAGGTGGTGCTCAGAAGATCAACAGCGCCTCCTGGACCAACACCGCCAGCAAGGGGGTCGTGGATGCTGTCGTCCCGGGGATCATCACGCCCAACATTTTCAAGTTCACTGTGGACGGTGTCGAGAAGAGGGTCCCAATCCCTGCTGGGGAGGATTCCATCGAGGCCATGCTGGCCTTGTACAAGGCCGGAAACTTCACTGGTCTCGAGGCGTTCGGAAACGCCAACTAGGGCTGTGAGTACTGTAGTTTCTGCGTTGAGCCAACAACTCACCTGTTTTCCAGATGGCAAGAAATTGACTGTCACACGTCTGAGTGATTGATTTGAATTGAATTGGGGAGGAAATTGTTCGAAAATCCATATTTCGGGGCTTGTTATATGATTCTGTGGGAAAAAATGTTTTTGGTTGAGAATGTGTCGCGGTCACCGCCGAACACACAGTAATGGTTTGGTGGACTGTGTACCGGGATGCAACCAATCGCTGCCCGAAGCGCAAGTCCACTCGGGGCTTACCGCTGCCTCCCACGGCGCGATCAACCTTGATGTTTTGCAACGTCCTCGAAGAACAGCACACCTTGAGTAATGCCACACCTTTTGGCACTGACCGCAGCTCATGAGAGACTTGTGGTCGTCTAGATCCGTCGTCTGGTGACACGTCCAGCGCGCACTAATGGCGCAGGCTGCCTGCTCCTTGCACTCTGCGTGTGAAACTGCCGGTTCGTTCGCTATAGTGGTGCTTTCCATGTTGTTTGGTGATCATGATTTCATAGAGCGAGCGACCATGCTAAAATCCAGACTGAGTTGCAACAACAACGAGAATAACATGAAAATAGTATGCCTCCAAAATACCACAGAGGCTTTCAGACCAGTGTTAGGCAGCCCAGACGTTTTGTCATAAAACTGATCCAATACATCTTCACGACTGTGGATATCAAGGATTCTTCAAGCCATCAGTTCAGCCGTGTACCTTGTGTTCCGCTTCGCGATTCGTCGCCAATGGAAGGGCTCCACATCTCCGTCAACCGAATCATCTCCGTATCGAACGTGTCGTAAATCGAAAGTCTACCCATCTCCATGAACCGAACCGTTTCCGTATCCACTGGGTTAGTGTCGGTCCGGGGAACACCAGCCTCGTGAAGATTGAGCATCAGTCGTGAGACCTGAATTTAGGCAAATCGGCTGGCAGATGGTGAAGATATGGTCATTGCTGCATCTGGTTCAACCCAGGCAGCCCGAATTTTGGGACATAAAAATTATGTAATCTATCCAGCGAGTAGGGTAATTTCTGGAAGCCCCGCTTCGCCGCTTTCGAACGCGCCTATATTCGAGAAAATCCGTTGAGAATTGAGCCGGAAATGATCTCAACAAATGAGAAGTCAAATTTGCTCTTATTTATATATATACAAGAGCGCGGTGGGCCGCTTCGCGGCCCACCACTTCAGCTGAGAGATGGGCGCCCGAATTAGTATTGATTGGCGCGCAATCGATAAGCGCCGGTTAATCGATGAGCGGAGTTCGAAATGGCTTCAGACAGACAGTCGTAATCTTATAAAGAGAGTGATATATATATATATATTTTTTCTCTTTTTGGAGTGTTTAAAATACAACTCAGTCTGCAAAGCATTCCAAGCGTATCCGCTGGTTGAATTGGGATTTACCAATAAAGCCAGGAAGTGTCCAGGGAGGAAATGCCGATACGCACAGGTTTCAAGCCTTTGTGTGGGACTCCGGCCATCAAGTTAACCAACTCCGTTATTTCGAGTAACAGGCCGTATACCCACTAAAACCCCCTCTGATCTTGTCCAATCATCCGGCAGGGAATCTTCGTCAAGGAGTGCACCACTCCAGGTATCAAGTACCAGTTGCTTCTTGATTCCAAGGGAACCAAAGCAAGCTCGATTCGTGAGCAATTTGTCTCGTTTCAAGGCAGTGTTCATGATCGCCACCCACCAGTTATGTATTTCGGCCTCTGATGCCGCTATGTGTGTCTCAAACACTCTTTCATTTCTTAAATCCCAGATTAGCTTCATTGATGTCGAAACAAGTATTGTGAAAAAGCGATTCTGGGCCGGCATAGATTTACCTCGCGGCAATTTAAATTTGGCAAGCCCACAGCCAAGGAGAAGTCCCCAATTCAGCTTTGGCCAGGCAGGATATCTGAACTTCCAAAGGATCTCTGTCAGTCGCCACACTGTCGCTGACCGGGAGCATTACATTCCAACATGATGTGCTCAAGCGACTCTAGTGCTTGGCATGTTGAGCATTGACCAAAATTTCGAGGGTACAATGTGATCCCAGAATGAAACCGATGTGGTAAATATTATGCGTACTTTTCCATAGGAAGTTTCGTGTCAGTCTGTGAATATTTTGGGACCTAATCGAGGACCAAATGGCACCATTGGTTGGCTGATATCTAAATGTTTCTTCGATGCAGCAGCAGATACGATGTAGATTGTATGTTGCTGATTTTCGCATGGGTTCATCCTTCAGGGAAATGATTATTTTCGTAAACAGGCGTTGGCTTCCTTGGTGTAACAGGATTCCTGGGTTGGTAAACATGATGTCTGGTTGTATATCCAAGATATTAGGGTAGGGGTCAGTGTAAATAGTTGTGCTGCTGGTTATTTTCCACCTCCTTAAAGCAGATCCTCCCAGTTCTCTCTTGCATGGTGGATACAACAGATCTTATCATGTTGTAATCTCGGTCCAGCGGGTTGTTTTCATGTTCCGTGCGATTAGTAACGAGTGCTTTGCCTAAGAAACTTGAGCAGCAGTGCACGGTGAGCGGACAATCCAGGGGAAGTTCTCGTATAATATATAATAGGCCTCGAGGATCGCAGTGTTTGAATGATGGCTGGACTTTTGTATCAAGGATGGAGAGGAGCAGCGAGTGTTTATTTCAACGTCCGGGTCCTCCTTTTGCCCGAACGAGTAATACAACCTTCATCTCCGCATTGGCCTGGCTTGGATGTTTAATTTTAGCATGGAGATACACATCATGATTGATGGAATTGGGTTGATGTAGCCCGTATCATTGGTTGGAAGTTGAGTTGTATGGTCCTCAGAAGCAAAGATTCGGAAGCCGTGCGAGAGGTCTGTCAGTCGGAAGTTCGGATCAAAAATCAGTTCTGTATCTTGTTCCTTCGTGATCATTGTCGTTTCTTGACTTCTCTTGCTCAGATAGGGCAAGGTCGTCGCACAGATCACGGTTCTCAATCATAGGATTCCCACTTCGGCTGAACACATTCCAACAATACCTTGGCGGCCCTCAATACATTCTCCTGGGTGCTGGCAGCCGTACTCAACTCGGTCTCGTTTACATTGGGGGCATCCACAGTTTCTGCGTCCAATACCGGAGGGGTTTACGAGGTGTGGATGCCTTGACAAGGGTGGTTCTACGCCCTGCAATCTTTACAGTGTCTGCTAGATTTCGCACCTGATGGTTTTGCAGTAAGCATTTCACCGCATCTTTCCTGCGGATTTTCTCAAATTTCGGTCCAATGAGCGCTATATGGTTCCATATGGGCATTTGGAGTTGGATATCTCTTGAGATTGAGAGGGCCGTGAATTCCAGGTGGTAGTTTTGGCTGCTTGTAACATGCGCTGGATGTCGTATGCTAATGGCTCTTTTCTCCACAGAGGGATATGGGTATTTTGCAGGAAATATGTTGTACACTGATCCGTGTTTACTTAGGGCTTGACTTGCATTCCAACGATGGAAAATGGTGTGCTCAGCGAAAAAAAGGCCAGTTTGCTCGGTCATCTCCGGTTTGCACAAATTCTTTCAAATTCCATAGGTCGATCGCCTCATTCCTCGAATGTATATCCAAAATTTGCTTTCCCGCCTTGGTCTAACGGAAGGCACATGGTGTCATGAGGTATGCGGGGTTTCTTTCAATCCCAGAGAAAATTATCTCGCATTCTAATGATAGTTTTTTCAATTTCTTTAGGCATGCCCTGTACACGGGTAAGTACTGCGTCCTGCCGCCAATAATCATGTTTTATGACGTGTCTTCGGCCTTCTGAAGTAGGCTTTTGTGTGTTCCATCGAATCAAGTCCCTCGAGATCGTTTCAATTACCTCGGGCCAGGGTGTCAGATATGGTACATCATTTCCGATCCATGCTCCGAGGAACCGGCAGGTTTGCTGATCTGGTATAATCTTGAGGTCACCCAGGGATCTGTGTTGATGTTGGGCTTATTTTGCGATTCAGGACAACTTGCTCTCGGTATTCTTGAGAGCCGAACGGTAAGATAATTGTCTTCTTTGTATTAAATTTTGCGGTTGATGCGGTACACCATAGAAGAAGCGGTCAAACACGTTTGGCCGGGGTCTATGCAAGAGGAGGAACACGTGTCATGATTGACACATCGCGTCGCGTGCGCGCGACTTTTTTCCTTTGTCTCTCTTTCCTCCTACCTACATCTCATAGCATGCTCGCAGGTATCTAGCTCGTCTCTCTTTCCTCCCACCTACATCTCATAGCATGCTCGCAGTTTCTGCAGCTGCTTTCTTTTCTTTTCCCCTCCCACCATCCCTTCTTCGCTATACCTCTTCCTTTTGCATCGGTTTAGCTAGTTTAGTCCTCTTGTAGTGCGGCCCGTGTCTGCTGCCACCGAAGCTCGCGCACTCAGTGCCGCTTTGGTTGGTTTCAGCGCGGTGCCCGCTTTAGGCCACAATTCACCATTGTTCACCAGACGACGGAAGGCATAGATCGAGCACTTGCCAGAGTGTCGACCACGAATCTGTGCTTGCCAAGTATATGGTTGTGTCGTCGGCGAAGAGGAGAGACCAATAATCTGCGGTCAGTTCCGGGCACTTTTATCCCGGTGAGGTCAGAATTTCGCAGCATACAGGCTAGCGGTTCAATGGCTAGATTGAAAAGAAGGCAGGAAAGGGGGTCACCTTGTCGAACACCTCGGATGACAACAAAAGGTTTTCTCATTTCACCCTTAACCATCACTCGAGTTTGAGCCTCAGTGTACAATATTTTCACTAGGTTGCGGAATTTATCCGGAAATCGCATGTGCTCCAGGACCGCTAGCAGGTAGTCGTGATCGATTCTATCATACGCTTTTTCCTGATCAAGAGCAACCACAATTCCGTTCTCTTCAACTGCGTCAGCGTAGTCAGTAGGTGTTTCAGTTGTTTTACTTGGTCCTCAATTTTACGTCCTTTCATGAACCTGCTTGATCACGGTGTATGATTTCAGGGGCGACCTCAGCAAGTCTCAGAGAGTGGGCCTTTGTTAATAATTTATAGTCTACATCTAGCAATGTGATTGGGTGGTAGTTGGCCACCTGCGCTCGGTCTCCTTTCTTGTATACAAGACATGCCTTCGCTTCGCTCCGGCAGGTGTTATCTCGTTAGTTCCTTATCACAGGAATTGGAAGTTGAAGTCTTGAAGAGCCTTGATGACGAAAAAACTTGAAGGCTCACCAAGGGTGAATGTGGCTATATTTTCAACAACTATGCTGCCAGTACAACAATTATTGCTCAGGCTACAGACCGTTGCAGAGAGGTTAGGAAGATACTGATCTAGAATGCAGGTAGATGGAGGCGAGATAGGGAATTCCGGAATGCGATCGTGGATCTGATAGATAGGTCAAGATGTAAATACGTAACAGTTACACGTAAATTCTTTCATCAATTGAGTATTTCTTCACCTCCCGCTCCACTGCATACATGAAGATCGACCCACCGACCCGCATATTTAAGACGACGATGACGTGGGAGCACTCGGACATTTTTACGTACAGCCCGGCATCCTTTTTAGCCTTTGTCATGGCTAAAAATTGTACGTGAGCTCGACCAAAACAGGACACGGAAAAAGGGGAGAAGGTCGAGGTGAATGAGGGGAAACGGAAGTTGGAGGGAGGGGGGAGCGAAAGGAAAGTTTATACGCACTTCTGATGATCGCACTGCCCACACCGCTCCCATCCTCGGTGCGGTGTTGTGAGGATCTTCCTGCAATATGCAGCCAAGGTAGGATCAGGAAGCGAAAGGGAGCAGGGCACCACCCGAAGCGACCCGGCAGTAAGCTCAATTCCATCACAGTCCACCGCCTGAGTTCTAACAAAATGCCAGCACCGACAGCTCAGTATAATATTGACGCCCGGAGGGCGTTCGAGGCACTTCTGCCCGGCCTTTCCAAAGCCGAAATGGGAAAAACGTCGCTTGTTTTGGAACGCCTCCCCTGGTTGCAGAACTGGTGGAAGGAACTCAACACCAACCACGTCGAGAACCTACGCACTAAAGGTCAATTCAGGGTTCAGGCGAAGAAGGCTGCTGGGCCTCTGATCCAAATGGTATGTTTCTGTGATTCTATGTACTGTTTCGAAGCCTTCTAACTAACACTCGTGCAGGCGAAACAACTCTCCAACACGTGGGGGATTCATATCTTTGCCGTCGCCATTGACCCTCGCGGCGGAGACTCCTTCGCGTTTGCGGGGTCACGCGAGATGGAGCAAGTTCGCCTCGCGGATGGTTCGAGTATTAGCGGCTTTATGAGGGATTTGGAGACGAAGATTCGGTAGGCTGGATTCTACTTCGTCTGAAATTACGCTGATTGTTCGCTGTTCTTCAGGATGATCCAAATGGAAGAGCGTGGGGAAGACACCTCACGCCTTTATGTTCCTCGCCGACCCAGAAACTCGAACCAGACCATGAAAAAAGCGAAGCGAGATGTTTACCGTTCTAATTTTGGGATGATCATGGGGGACTGTCTCGGTATGTATATTCGGTCGTTTCTTTGCCGGCCCGCTGACGACGAGAACAGCCGAAATATGTTTCAAAGTGGGTTTATTCACCGCGGAGCAAGTGAAGAACCCCACCATGGTCTGGAACGAGAAATTTCTCGACTTGGCGTTTCGCGGCAAGTTCCGCATAATCAACTATCCCCTTGCCCTCGAGAACATCGGTCAAGTCATCGGCGCAGAGCAATTCAATATGAAGGCAGCGAACGTCAAGGAGTACGACTCCTTTATGCCTGCGTTGGAACGTGCTGCAAACCAGGAGACTGGCGAAGACCCCGAGGGGAAACCCGTCATTCACATCGTCGCCTGGGACCCTGGTGAGCTATTTCGTGCCTCATATGCCGTTAATTCCCTGACATCGTTTAATAGAGGAGCGAGATCAGCAACTGGAAGACCAGGAAGAAGTTCCCCTCGTCGTGAGCACGGACAGGCGTTCTCTCCGGTTGGTCCAACACAGCCCTTTGTTATGTTGCTTCTGTTGCAGAGGCCGCAAGGCGGCGGACAGAACGGCGGGCAGAAAAAAGGAAAGCCGAAGGTGCCGCACCGCCTCCTCGGTTACGTCCCCCGCCTTCCGCCGAACCCCTAATCCCCAGGAGGAAAGCTGCAAGTACCGCACCGCCCCCTCGGTCACGTCCCACGCCTCGCGAGGCTGAATCCCCAAACCTCGCACTGGCCCCTCAGTCACGGGTTCCAATCCCCGCTCGCAAATCAGGTCTACAACCGCAGGCAAACACGGTCGCGGGGCCGAGCTCTTCGCGACGTCGTGATGACGTCACGACTGAGCGGGAGTCTGCGCTCGCCCGACGTCTTCAGCTCTCCCCTGCGGCCGCTAGCCCTGGTGAGCCACCGCTGAAACGTCGCCGGACGGACGACAATGAACGCAATACAATGGCCCAGACCCACGCGGGCAACCGTAAGCGTAAACGTAGCCCGGACTCACCTGGCCATCGAGATGCGGTGCAGGACCCTTCCCCCATTGCGATACGGCTTGCGATTGGTAATGATCGCTCCGAGATTTTTTATGCAACAAAATTTCAGCCAGCGTCGCGTGCTAGGAGTCAGGACAGTCATACTTATTACTTCAACACGAACGAGGGAAAATGGAGGCAGATGCCACAAGGTATGGAGCCGGTGATTACATCACAGGAAGATCGGGAGAAGGCTCTGAGCGCCAAGAAACTATTGGGGTTGGTCGACTAATTCCAACTCTCTTTTCATGCCCTACGTATGTTTTATGCACCATCATGTTTTTAGGCTATGTAATGTTTTATGCACTATGTTTTATGCTATCTCCCTCTTTATAAAATTACGCTGTCCGAAGCCTTCAAACTCCGCCGGCAATCTCCTTTTACGTTGATGTCTGCTGTTAGCCAAGCGGAGAGCGGGCCGGCGAAGCCGGCCGTGAACCGCTAGTATGCTTTCAAATAGCTGGAAGTGGGGGTATGGGCCCAAAACAGGTAATAGTGTGTGCTGAGTGGGGTTACTTCAAAGAGCGGATGGAAAATAAAACAGCCAAAATTATAATTGACAAACAGCACCGGAAAAACACGATACTACCAACCGGAATTGAATCAGCGCAGAGATGCGTGATGTGGAATTTAGCTTAGACAACATCATAGACCGCTTGACAAAACCAGCCATGATAAACCATATCTGTCACTGTAATAGGCCAACAATAGGTTACATGGTTTGACTTAGTATTGTGGAGGACACCACTGGGTCAAGTGGGCAATCAAGTGACCAACTCGGCTGTCAACTCGACTCAAGTCGAACAAGTTGACTGTTGATTCAACTCAAGTCAACTGACTCAACAGCGACTCAAGTTGACTGACTCACTGCTCTTGGCACAGGCAAGTCCTTTAATGCACAACTCAGGTAAACTAACTCAACTATCGACTAGACTCAAGTGACTCAAGTCAACCAATGCGCAACCTATTTGAACTCTTATAAATAATCTTGAGCCCACACCTCCCGCTGGGAATTCATGCATGTATCACAGCATCCCTCTGCTGCCCAGTCCGCCTCAATGAGTGCCTGCAGCCCATACAGTGGGTCGCAGAGGTAGTCCTCTGTGATGCCTGATGTGTGCATGAGCTTGTGGTGTACTTTGCCCTTTGCCAGACTCAAGCGAATACGGGTTCATCATTGGTGGTCATGCAGCCATCTGGTCAAGCGAATATGGGTTCATCATCTGCATCTACACCGGTCAGGTGTTCCCTTACCTTCACAAGCACATGAAAATCCTCCGATGAAACACCCTCCCCTGCTAGCCGTTTATAATTGAGTACATGCAATTTTTCTCCTCCTCGCAGCTATTATACGCTCCCATCCTTCTTTGTTAGTCCTGTGCATCTACCTTTTGGATCATACACTATACACCACATTAGTTCAAACCGAGCCAAATATTGTTCTAGACCTTCTCATGCTGATTCACCCATACCTCCCACCGCAGGTTCACACACGTGTCACACAGTATCCCTCTGCCGCCCAGTCTGCCTCACGTGCACCCAACATGTGCACAAGCTTGTGGTGCGCTTTGCCAGACAGCAGCAGTTCGGCGCCTGCAACACCCTCCCTAGCCCACTAGCTGTTTATAATTGAGACACTTTTGGGTAGAAAGTGTGGAAGCCAAAAAAGAAGTTGGCTAAAAATAGTGTTAAATCAAAGTTGTTGAGCTTGTTGAGATCTGTTTGGTTGTATTTACAGTTTTGCAAAAGACCCACTAGTTGTTGTGCAAAACACAAAATAAATTCTCAGAGCCGGCGATACACCACAATCATCCTATCCACTGGCCTATGCTTGTGGGAGCCCTTCTGATGGATAAGACTGTGTATAATTGCCTCCAGCACCACTTTACACTCCCAACTCAATTACTTTACTCGACATGCGGCACCACTTTACACTCCCAACTCAATTGCTTTACTCGACATGCGCCCAAATGCATCTGACTTGAACAGGTGGATGTATTGGCTCTCAGCCCAGTGAGCACCAGACACCCAAGTCCTTTGATGCACAGCCTATTTGAACTCTAATAAGCTGTTTATAACCATTTTACACTCCTGACTCAATTGCCTTGCTTTATTTGACATGCACTTGAGTTGGTCGGTGTTGACTCAACAGTGACTCGAGTCAACTGCCTCGACTGTTGACTCTCGACTGTTGACTCAATTCAAAGTCAACCTGCTTGCTGGTCTTTCCCAGTGTCAAATGGGAAGGACCAGTACACCTGTCAAATGGTCCTTCCCACAGTATGAAATATGGGAAAGACCACACTTTTCATATATGGTAAGGATGGTCATTCCCATAGATGAAATGGGAAGGACCACAGCAGTACCATAAATGGCAAGTATGGTCATTCCCAGTTGTACAAATGGGAACAACCATATTAGGACCCCAAATGGCAGTTATGGTCATTCCCAGTTGTCAAATGGGAAGGACCACACTTTCCATACCTAGTAAGAATGGTCATTCCCATCAAGGAATGGGAAGGACCACAGCACTACCATAAATGGCAGGTATGGTCATTCCCATTCCTCCGTAGGAATGATCATGGTACACTGGGAATGACCAAGATACTTCTATAAATGGCAGTTATGGTCGTTCCCACTTCTGAAGATGGGAATGACCATAGTATTACCATAAGTGGCAGTTATGGTCATTCGCAAATGCTTCTGGGAATGCCCACATTGCTGATGCATGCCTGCCATATATGGTATGTGTGGGCATGCCCACTTAGCATGTGGGCATTCCCTAGTCGCATTCCATTGTGATGTGGGCATTCCCAGTCCATACAATGTGGGAATTCTCAGTTGCATATGGGCATTCCCTAGTCACATTCTGCTGTGATGTGGGCGTTCCCAGTCGATGCAATGTGGGAATTCCCAGTTGCGTGTGGGCATTCCCTAGTCACATTCCAATGTGATGTGGGCGTTCCCAGTCCTACAACGTGGGAACTCCCAGTTGCATGTGGGTATTCCCTAGTCACATGCCATTGTGATGTGGGCATTCCCAGTCATAAGTGGGAATGCCCACATATAGCATACAATGTGGGAATTCCCAGTTGCATTCCAGGGCATTCCCAGTATGCCTAGATTGCAAGTGGGAATGCCCACACATACTAGACACTGTGGGCATTCCCAGTTGTGACATGGGCATTCCCCAGTCCACGTGGTCATTCCCATGGTGATGTGGGATTTCCCAAGTCCATCTAGGGATTCCCAGAGGGGAGTGGGACGTCCCATGAGCATTGGGAATGCCCTTGCTGCAACGGGAAGGACCATCTATGCATGGGAATTCCCACTTTGAATTGGGATGTCCCAGGTGGTCCATGGTCCATCCCACAAGACATTATTATCACGGCATTGCCCCAGTGCAGGCACGGTATATACTGACTGACACATGTTGAATCCAAGTGCGTTATTCCCAGCCAAACAGTGCTGGGAATGCCCGCACTGCGAGTGATAATGTCTATTACTAAACTATGCACAAGAAATAGATACAAGTATATATTGCTCAGGATTACCAGAATTAACTGGGCACTCCGGTGTAGAAGATGAGGTCGGTCGCTGGGTGGACCAGAGAGGCTCAGGTCGTGCTGGCAGAGATGGGGTAGAGGTGGAGCAAATGTGCGATGATCCAGGGATATGAATCTGACTAGGCGTAGTGTAGAATGTGGAGAGAATCAAATAGAATACTCAGCTTAAAGAGAACGTTCAGAGGCGCGAAGATGATCAAAAGAGAGGGTGCATTGTGGTGGTAGGAAGCAAGGAGAGATCCCCTAACTGTACAAACAGATAGGAATAAAGTGTCCGATCATAACAACTAAATAAAGTGTCCATGAGGAAATCCTCAGCTAATGTGCATCCTCCGTCATTCTAACCATCCAGGAGCTGCGCAAAGACGGAATAGGGAGAGCATGCTGCCCCCACAGCATTGACAAGTGGATGCCCATGCCACTGTCGGCTCGATCCCCGGCGTAGTCCGAGAAGGCCGACGACTCGGGTCTGGCACGTCGCGTTGGCAGTACGTAGTGAGAATAATAAAGAGTCTGTGATGCAAGAGAGATATAAGTAAATGATATGGAGAGAAGTCCGATAGCTCAATAACAGATGATTCCTGCATGGTCGAGTAATTGATCTTGAAGTCGGAATTGTATCGGCTTGACAGTGGAATGAGGTCAAAGACACTCGCGCAGCTGTGTAATGAATCTAGGAGCATAAAGGGAGGAAAATAGTGAGTATGAGAGTAAAGTGTTGAAAAGATACGAGGAAGGAGTGAGATAAAATAATTAGCGACTGGTTGGATATTTCTGGATGACGGGCATAAACCGTGTGATGGGGAGAGGCGACGAGGGAGCCGGGCGACCCTTCCACACCGGAACAGGAGATCCTGTGCCTGTTCTTCGTGTATTAAGAGTGATAGTGTCATGAATTTGATAGATATCACACAAGTATGAAAGCTTCTAACTTGCAGTCAAATTGTATGTCAGGGGCCAAACTCATACTAGATAAGCCTTTTATGCATGACAGTGACGAAAGACTTTGTTATGTATCAATAAAACGAAATGCCTGGTTACTTTTGGTAATATCAAGTTGTTACTGGGATTATGTATGAAGGCTGCCGAACAATGCAAGCCTACCTGTTCTACTAAAGCGATACACCAAGATATACTAGGGACAATTGCTTGAATTGACTCATCAACTGGCCTTGGAGATCTGATATGGCAAGTACCCCAATGGACAAGCCCAGATAGATGGGCATGGCTCATCTGATGAACCTCTGTTGAGCCTCCAGTGTATCTTGGGTATGGGTACCGCCCCCCCCCCCCCCTACATCCGCACCAAACCATCCTCCTGCATACACAGTAACAGGCTATCTTGACAGCTTCCTTGCTCCTGTGCTTCACAGTCTCAAGATTTTGGAGGCATTCCTAGTTGCCTAGGGTGGATCCAGTTGGTTTGCTGACATCCTTGGTATCGAGATCAAACTGTGTGCTACAGCAGGTGCAGATTGCGAGTGGAAGGTGGGTCTCCTCTGTGCCATCAACTGAAAGCCCATCCTAGCCCTGCAGCTATCACAACCTACAGACAGCCTGTGGATACAGCCTGTGGTCTACTGGCAAGCCATACATGCACCACATTACCAGCATTGGCCTGTAATCAATAGGGGCAAAGCATTTGACGGAGTGGCATAAACATTCACATTATTGCATATGGTATCCCCTACACACTAAGGCATGCAAGGGCTTCCAGATTCACCTACTTGCAGCCCAATGTGCGCAGAACTGCATGCAGCATCACAATTTGTTTGGCACCCGTGACGTGACCCCCCTGGGAATGACCACCATCAACAGTGGGCAGCTCAATTTGGTCATGTGGGAAGCCCAGATTCATACATGTGGACATCCCACCGGCCTCCGCCATATCTTGTGGTCTTTCCCACTCCAGATGGGAACTCCAGCCAAATTCACCCACCATAGGACCCATTATGTATTGGAACCAAATAGACCCTATGGGTTTGGGAAAAGGGTTGACTGAAGTGGATATTGCAACCGAGCGAAGAAAGCGATTTGTTGTGAGGATCCAGATTCGCCTAGAGTCTGTGAGAATTCGAGAGAGGCTCCGGACAAACATATTTACCATGCATAAAAAATTTGCACAGTTGCGGCAACTCAAATTTCTTGCTGATTTGAGTCGCAAGACGATCGGAAAGACTTACCCAGTCCGCACAGCACCGGAATCATAGGACCAGACCACGGAATGGTATCAAATATGGCCGGATTCCCCCACGCCGAGACGGTGAAGAACCATCCATGAAAGGTCAGTAGCACGGTCTGTGCGACGTCCACAACGAATAGACCGTATACTGGAGACAATTTAGTGAACACTGAGCGGAAATTAAAAGGTACATACCCAGGATTCGGACGAATATTCGGTCTGACGGGAAATTTTGGTAGTATGTGTCTAGCAAGGAATACTCAGTTTCATCTTCTCCAACACCACACAAACTAACACATCTGCATGACGAGAGTTCCCATGAACATCCAATTGAGAATATTTCCGATAAACTGAAAAATACTAAAATTGGACACACTTGTGCACCTGTGAAACAAGGACGTACCACGGGCCCGACTCTGTGGAAGGGTTGAGTCCTCGCTTATCCATGAGAATATATCGGACATACACCTCTGCTACATCAACGACAAGGACTTCAGAGACACTCCTGTCAGAGGAGGCCATTGTGGTCGGTGATGTGGGGGAAGGAAGAGGAATGAGACGGGGTCGGAATGCATGATATATATTTGCGTTGGTACGAGTTCCGAGTCGCCGCCGATTACTTACGTGAATAGGGATGCAGTTGTCGAGTCGTAGTTATGGATCGACATGTCATTAACATCATAATAATAGAGAGCCGCATCTGAGTCTTGCGCGAACTAGGAAAGACAGATTCTTCAGGAAAATGCAAGCTGTGACCGAAGACGGTCAGCGTGTTGAGAAGTGAGGCCAGTCGTGCCGGTCGTAGAGGAGCCTCCTTCCATGGAGGGCGTCGCGCAGTAGTTGCGCCCAGGACACCGGGTCTGACCACCGCCATGGAAGTAGGGGCGCTCAGCCACAGGGATGCGGCCGTCAAATGCCACCGGCAATACCCGTGGCGCCCAGGGCCCTCTGAAGTAAAGCTTTGTCGCCGCAGGGTACGTGAAATTTTGGTCATTTCAAGGGCCAGGTTTCGCTGAAATCGGCCTCAGATTGCCCAGGGTTTGCCGCTCGGCATGTTCGGTTTTAATCGGTCTTCAGACCGATTTCAATCAACCCTTGACATGGCGATCTTGCCCTTCTCATGGCATTCCACTCCACGACCAGCAAGGTTCCGAACTTCATATTGAAGGGGATACAAGCGGTAGTGTTGGGTCTGTCCACTGTCTTTGTCCATGCGTGCAGTAGCCTGGGATGGACACAAAACATCCCACCCACCAAAACAAATCCCACGACCGTCAGTTTCACCCTGGATTTCGTGAGGACCCTGGATACAGAGGCGGCCGAATCGGATCCGTATATCAGGGAATGAGGCATTGCCGTCATTTTATTGAGGCCAAGGGGCATCTACTGTATTTTACGTTATTGGCCATTTCCTGAAGCCGGGTGGATTAAGTTCTAAGGCTCCAACCGTTTCCGTTTTCAAACGGTTTTAAACTGTTTATAAAGGGTAAACGAACCATTTAGTTTATGAGCCCATGTAAACGGTAAACAAACAGTTAAACAGTTATTTCTTTCGGGAGGGATGGACCTGGCGGAAGGTCTATTGGGCCGCCTCGATCCAGGCACTTTTGTGTTCCAATCAGTACGTGGCTGATCCGAGCTCCGCTTCTGTATGACATGGACATCGGACCAAGCTCTCTGGGTATACATTTTGTGACAATCTGTGATAATACGTGTCGAGGACGCGTTGTGTCAAGGACACACTCACTGTTGGCGGACGGGTACCTTGTATCCAGGGCCAACATGGGGACCTTGTTTCGCCACACTGCGGTGTGCAATACCTTGCAGGGTGAACGGGTTCCTTGGGTTGCCGCAGGGTAGAGAACAATTCGGTTTGTAGGGCTGACGGCCTCTTCCCTTGATTTTATCTTTCTCCTTTTAGTTATATAGATATTCGTACTTATCCATTTAGTGATATCAAGTGCTCGTTGATAGTATAAATACCTTTGTACTCGAGTCACCTCACCTCAGACTTCCTCTATTCCGTGTGCGCGAAGACTGAGTTACCTATTATCTAGACTCTCGTGCACTCCATTGTCTCATTCTTACACATTCATCTTGAAATGGCGAATCCATCAAGCGTCAAATCACGGCGCAATCCTCAGCCCTCCAGGCGCGTAACTGATGTGGCCAACGGCGAAGTGCCGAGTGCTGTGCATCAAAGCCTTCTTGAAAGTCAGTGACGCGTCTACCCACGGGATGTCAAATACTGACCAGCTCAATTGCCCCCAGCAAAACCGGTCCTTGATCTAATTAAGCGTATCCGCAGGCTCGTCTCCTTATATCCCAAGACTGTCCAAAGTTGCAAGCCATAACTACGAAGATTTTCTCCTCGCCCCAACGTCGCAGGCGCTTCAGGATTGCTGCAGAAGAGGTCTATCCTGACGATCTCGCGCCATCTGGAAGGTTCCTGAACACGCTGATGGTTGTTCGTGATGTCAGGTATGAGACTTTTTGTCATATTCAGACACTTCTCCATTCTCCTCATGTGTTAAGCCATCAATAAATGGGTTCGCGATCGTGAAGAACTATGCCCTCTGCTACTCGACAAGGATGATTGGACTCTCCTCGAAAAACTAGGCACCATTCTTCAGGTGAGAACATTTTCAGGACATATTTCCTCAGATAATCGGATTTCCTGTCAGATCTTCACGAAGGTTACATGCGAGATGTCGCGTTCGAAGACGCCGACACTTCCCTTCGTGCTCCCGATGTATGAGCATATGGTGCAAGCACTCATGGCTCTCAGCAATGACACATTGCTCCTGCTTTCGTTCGCAACGCGACTTCTGCTGGCTTAGAAAAGCTTGGTGTGTACTATGAGAAGGCGAAGGCATGTCAATTTAACGTGATTGCAACAAGCAAGGACTTTCTACTTCTAATAAAGGCTCGACTCACCAGAAACGCAGTGCTCCGTCAATGTCTCGGCCTCTCATTTTTCCAGAAACTTGGCGAGGATCGGGCACAGTATGCGCGCCCATTGTTTGAATTCGCGTTTGAGAGGTACAAGACCGCGCACAATTAAACTGTTCAAGCAGCCCACAAGGTCCCCGAAAAATCGATGCCAACCCGCACTGGAAGCTCATTCTCGATACTGTTTGCATGGTCGACGTTGAGCTCCCTGCATACGCTGTTGTCTCTGAAGAACCGGAATTCAAGCGATTTTATTCTGCCGCAACCACCTACGGCCGCGGCAAGCCCAACAAGCTTCTAGATTGGTGGAAGGTATGTTGTTCAATAGATATTCGACACTTCAGTCCATCTAATCCCGTCACAGATGCACGCACACGACTTTCCTATCATTGCTCTGATGGCGCGCGACTTTCTCGCTATCCCAGGCACCAGCGTGTCTGTGGAGCGACTGTTTTCGAAGTCGCGCCATCTATGCCATGAGAGCCGATCATCTATGCACGCGGACACGATCATGACTGCGATGCTCACGAAGATGTGGATAAAGGCTGGTTATTGGAAACTCTAGCACTCTAGCCTACATGCCGTTGTAGCTGCTCGAAAAAAAAACCCAATAAACCACCCTTTTTAAACTGTTTTAAACGTTTATAAACTGTCTTTGAACCGTTTCCGTTTAGTTTACCAAAAACCGTAAACGTAAGCTAAACGGTTGGAGCCTTAACACTGTCCAGTGAGTCAGTGACTGACGCCGCTAAAATGGCGAAACCTCCAAGTTGACAAGCACTAGGACTGCGAGATGTGTGCTGACACTCTGTGTGCTCGTCCATGTCGTTGAATTGAGCCATATGAAGGTGTGCTATCGACTGCTGCATCACATTTTCTATCTGACTCCGAGCACTCAGACTTGGTTTGCTTTCGCGATATAGTGAATAACTGGTATCCTCCCCGTCGATGGAGGAGACTTTTCCCCGCCGAACCACTCCTTGCTTCGACGGTGCACGCCAGGGCTGAAGCCCCCGAGGCTCCCTACCATCCTCTAAGATTCCTCTTGCCTTCATCAGTAAAACTACACATTTGGCTTTGGGATCTTTTATCTTTTCAGCGGCTTTGTCTTTGTGAAGCGATCTTCTGTCTTTTGGCAAGTGGCTTTCATCTTTGGTAGTGTGTCTTTCAGTAGGTTCGTCTTTTCCTCGAAGTCTTCTAGTTTTTCTTTGTTGTCTCGATATTATATGGAGTCAAAGATGCCAAAGATGTTCAAGACCAGAATGTCGCTCTCTTTATAAAATTGCGTGTGTCTGTCCGAAGCCTTTCAAACTCCGCTTTTGGCACATCAAAGCGCTCGGTCCAGACCTTTGGCAGCGCTCAAAAAAACGGCACTTCCTCAGGGCTTTTGGCCCATGATCTCTTTCAGCGCGTGCGCGCCGATAAAAGTGTACACAAGGCCAAACTCCGCTTTTCGCTGTCAAAGTTTCCGATGCGCTAATTCAAGCGCCAAACCGACGCCAAAGATTCAACCAAAATAGTGGAAGTGCGTGCGCGGGTCTATAAAAGTGTACACAATGCCAATCATCATTTGGAAACTTTCCGAGGCACTATTTCAAGCACCTGGCGCCGTTTATGTGCGTGCGCACCTATAAAAGTGTACGCAATGCCAAACTCCGCTTTTCGCCGTCAAAGTTTCCGAGGCGCTAATTCAAGCGCCAAACCGACGCCAGTCATTCAACCAAAGTAGTGGAAGCAGGTGCGTGCTATAAAAGTGTACGCATCATTGCCAACCTATTTTCATCACAACCATGTGGGGGTATCTACAAAACACTCGAAATGACAACATTGCACTGCACATTGCGACCCTAAACCTCATTGATACCACTGTACATCTCCTTTGCATAGCATATGTCTCTCCGTTTGTCCAACTGATCTTATTATTTGTTTTCTTATGCAAACAGCTGTAAATCTTTTACGAATCCCTGTGATCAATAAAGGGGGAGGGGGACCGCAGAGCGGTCCCCCGAGCGCTTGTAAATATAGTATTTAGTAGTTGAAAGTAAAGTAGTACAGGGGGGTGAATTAAAATGCGATTTCATGGGATTGGTGGTCCACGTACTTGTTGATGTACAAGGCTTCGACGCAGTCAGGTGCAGAAGAGTGTTTGAAATTACTCGGGAAATTTTCCTTTGTATCTCCAATTTCCTTCAGCTTTCCCTGGTAGTCATTATATTGTCGATTGTTTTGCTTGTCTCCACGTTCAAATTGAAGGAGGAAGTTACAGTTCTGAAGTTAAGTGCAAATTGAATCATCAGCCCTAATTGAAGCATGCATACCATCAAAGACACCAATTCCGAGTCTCAGTGGTTCTTCTACCGCTTGTAAGGATCTTGAATCACTGACACTTTGAATCCGTACATCACAAATTGTTCTATCTATCTTAGGCCTAGTTCTGTGGGCAGACTTGTGGCTGTACACTGCGGAGGTTTTTTCATTCAGCCGGAAACTCGACACCCGTTGTTGTCGATAAGTCTTCTATTTGATGCAATTATTCCGTAGCACTGAAGACTTAATTCAAGTGTACGCATTTTCCGAGTCCGCATGGAATCAATTAAGGCTCCAACCGTTTCTGTTTATAAGTGTTTATACACGGTTTTAACTGTTTTTGTTTCCATTTAGTTTGTCCAGGGGTCCAAACCGTTTACAAACCGTTTTTACACGGCTTAAACGGTTGTGGAGATTCAATCTGCTGACAGTGGACTTACTGATGGAAATCTGACAACATCTTGCAACTAGAAGTGTCTCTTGACCCTTTCTTGCTCCTCCAAAACCATAAATGACCAAGTCCTGGTCATGGAATGCTCAACTGGCGGGATCCATCCTGATGTGATTGATGGCTCGGCATTGATGCGTCGTACAGCTTGCGCTCTTCACAGTCTGAGCTCAGCAATCACCTCAGCTCCTCTGCTAAGTGCTTTTTGTTTTCACTGAGTGTACCATCATTGAACATGTCAGGTTACCACCCGTGTTGAATTCAAATTGAATTTCTTGATTCAACGCACATCAGCACTCTGGTTTCAGTGTGCACCCTGCATGCAGTGTCAATTAATATTGTAGTGCTCTGTTGCCGGCATGTGCTCTGTTTCGGCCAAGGCTCTTTGCAATCCCCACAATGATAAGGGGCAATACTTGAAAGAATAAAGACCTGACAGCCCGATACATCCACTGGTTCGGAAAAATCCGTGGAAAATACCGTTTACAAACTGTTTTAAACGGTTTATAAACGTTTTCTACGTTTAGTTTACGGCGCTCCATAAACGAAAACTAAATGGTTGGAGCCTTAGAATCAATTTAGGCATGAGACATCCAAGGTCTTCCTTTTTGAAGCAAGGGCAATGTTCTGGGTCTGAAAATAGTTTTGTACGGACATCCTCTCTGTCAGCTTGTGTTTGATGCTGAGTCATAGGTCCATGCTTGGGGATGCCCCGTGGAACACAAGATAGATTGTGTTTGAACAAAAGACTGGATTATTTGGTCCCGAGGTCAACTCCTGATCCATGTCGACCCGATACAAACGTTTCAGCTGACTACATGCACCGGGCTAGTCATCAAACTGAAATAGAATCGTGGGAATCAATCTGATCGCTTTCACCGAGTTCCTTTCTTGTGCTTAATGTGTTCCAGCTAAATATCATCGAGCCAGTCGCCGAACTGAAATAGAATGCGGGAATCAATCTGATCACTTTCACAAAGTTTCTTTCTTGTGCTGATCGCGTTTCAGCCTAAATATCGTCGAGCCAGTCACAATAGACTCGTTGGAATCAATTTGATCGCTTTCACCAGGGTCTTTTCTTGTGCTGATTGTGTTTCAGCTAAATATTGTCGAGCCAGTCGCTGAACTGAGATAGAACCGTGGGAATCAATCTGATCGCTTTCACCAAGGTCCTTTCCTGTGCTGATTGTGTTTCAGCCAAATATTGTCGAATTACACTCTACTCATCTGAACTCTCACCTGAATCGGCCAACTGAAGGCAGTTTGGGGGGAGGCAGAGCTTGATGATTATTAGCTGGTTAACTGCATATCTGATTTCAGCTTCCAATCCTCCGAGGACATATAGCTCCTGAATATAGTACATACACGTGTTCTGGGGATACGGAAATTGAATCCCCAAACTTTAACCCCAAATTCTGGGGTGCCTGGTCTCTTTGTTGGATGTCATCCCCTGTAATCCTCATCTCCCGCTCCTTCGATATAGAGTATATCGTCCCCATGCTCGGGATCAGACACAGCATTTGCAGAGATCCTTACCACTAGAACCGGGATAAAAAGCTTGTGGAGCCTGGCCCCACCACTATCCATTGTTCATACGTCCTCTTTCGAAAATGCAGTTTCCCTCTGTTGCCCGCCTTGCCCTCGTCCTCGCCGCATTCTCGCTGAGCGCGAACACTGTCGCCTTGCCCCTGCGACTGTGTTGTGTGTGAAACGGTCAATGGCGTGGAGGAGTGCAAATCGTGCTGCTGAAAGGTATGTCCGTCTTGTGTGGTGCCGTGGCAGGAAATTGAGTGGCAAATCACGACTAGGCGCAAAGCTTATTACACATTCGAGCAGGGGTCGTCGTATAGGGACAGAGAGCATTTTTGGAACGAGTCTGGGGGAGACTAGGTCCAAGTTATGGAATTATATTGTAGAATGGATGTGCTGAGATAGGGCTCATGACGTTTACGCATTGCTCACATGATTTGCCGGACTTTTGGACGAAAAAACTTAATGGAACTTTTCCTGTTCTGATAGCAGTAACTTGAGTTCCAGGAACGCACCCGAGCTTGGGGGGAGGCCGATGCTGCGCACAGCTCGACTTCCTCGCATTTCTCCCTCCCTCGGCGGAGGAGATCGCCGAGAACAACATCACCCTGTCGGACGTTCAGAAAGTGACCGAGCAGCGCTTTACTTTTTGCGACTCCATAGGCAATAGCTATTTCACTGGGCAGACGACAAAGGTTAGCGATGATGTTTTATCTCTGAATACATTCATACTGATTCTTTTCGGCAGCCCAACGATATCGGGTTAGCCCTGAACGACAATCCCGTTGGTCAGCTTGCATGGATCGGGTCAAAATTCAAGCTCTGTGACGAGATAACCCACACATCTACCCCGTCCTCCAAGTGGCTGCAAATTCAATTTATTAGACCTTCAGAAAGGACCCAAGAGTGCACGTCCACGTACTTCGGGTCCTCCATCTCGTCTTGTCACTCGCCATCGGACTTCCAGTGCACCGACATAGAGACAATCGCCCGCGGGCTAGGTGATGCGCCATGAGTGAAGACTGGAAAGCCAATGGGTGAGTCCGAGTCCCAAGCCACGGAGATCAAGCAACGCAAGGAGCGCTACGACCGAGCCCCGCATTGCGAACACATTACGCGGCGGCTCCACGAAGCGCCTATACATCCGGGCGAGTTCATTGAGCTTCCCATCGCTGTGAACCGCTTGAACTCTGATCAGATTGCCAGTGACCCCACAGAAGTCAAAAACATCACTCGCCAATACTGGTCCGAGCTCTATGCCGACAAACCGCCCCCAAACGTCCCGAAGCCGTGGCTCACCACAAAATCTGTCCTCGAAATCAAACAAGGTGTCTGCGCCGACCCCTTCATATGGCCCCGCCCAGCGTCCTCATCCGACTTCCGTGCACTCCTCCGAAAAGGAACCCCAAGACCGGCCCCCGGACGAGACCAATGGGAGAAATGGATCATCAAAAATCTGCCTGACCGCGCCCTGGAGATCGTCCTACACCTACACAATTACATTGTCATCCACGCAAGCTTTCCAGGCGACATCAAAGACATGTGGCTTACGATGTTTCACAAACGAGGACTTCGAACCGACCTCACAAACTGGCGCGGGCTCCTTCTGTCCAATTTCCTTGCCAACTCCCCCATGTCTTGGTTGAACTTCAATCTAGTTCCATATATCGCTCACATTTGTATCCTTCCAGAGACCCAGGTCGCAACGCAACAAGGTGTCCAAACCCGGGATCTAATCAGCTACCTCGCGGGGATTAAATGCTGGGCAAGAAGGCACAAAACGACGGTTTATGCGCTTAAACGAGACCAGATGAAAGGATTCGACTATCTCTCTCCCCAAGGAATGTACGACGTCGGGTCCGCATACGAGCTACCCGCCACCATCATCGACCTCGACCGCGCTGCCCAGACCGACACAACCTGCTACATACGAACCGCCCACGGCGTAACGGAGCCCATCACCATCACAGGACTCACGAAACAAGGCGGCTCGTTCTCCCCAATCAAGTCCACCCTCACCACGAGCCTCGGCCACCATTACCTGAACGACCTATCTGCCAACGACCCCAACACCCTCATTGTATCTTCCGCCAACGCCTGCAAAAGGCGACCCCCACCTCACCGACGACAGCCTCAGCGCTAGAGTAATTATGGTCGAGGCCACCGACGACTCATACCTATTTGCACGAACTCTCCCCGCCCTCCAACGAAACGCACTTGCGATGGAACACTTCCAGTACACCTATGGCTGGCTCACCCAATGGAGTAAATCCATGGCCTACGTCCTCGAGCCCGACTCCGATCCTCCGACCTCAGCCGACTTCGACTTCGACTCCGTCACCACCACCCCCGGCGCAAACCCACTCGACATCACCAAACACAAGGTCGCGGTCCGCCCCAACGAACTGGAATTGCTGTGCACGATGATCGACGACCCCCATACCCGTTACAAGGAACTCAAGGAGCTCATTGACCACTTCACATTCCCCCAAATTTCTGCGCCGCCCTCCGATAACCCTCCTCCGCAAGATCGTGAAACAAAACATCACCTCCAGAGCCCGCACCATCCTCTCGATGCAGCCATCAAACGCGCCGACGCCGAAAAAACTGGACAAAGCCCTGAAAACGTTGATACATCGAGAATCAGGCATGCCCTTCGAGCCTAACCCCGATGTGCTAACACTCCCCATAGAACTTCACGGTTTGAATTTCCCCTCCATCACCTTCATCAACGATGCCGCCGCAGTTAGCGGCCTACACCACGACCTCAACCATCCCATCGCCAGCTACTGAACAATCGCGCGCATCACCCTCGCAGACCGGACCTGCTCCATCAATGACTGCATCGACCCTCTCAACAGTTACGGACTCTCCCGGACATTCACCCACTGCGCCAACCGGATCCCCTACTCGTGGATTGTCGCACAGGACGTCATTGCCTCAACATCTCCCACCTCTGCTCTCAAACGGACTGACTTACCCGACATACTCCGAGGCACCATGTCCCTCCTCCCAGATTGACTCATCCCCGCCAGCAACGCCCTCCGATCCCTCTGCAGCAAAAACATCACCCGCATCTCAGACGTCGGACAATGGCGCCTCCAACTCGACGGCAAATGGTTCTTTATGACGTACCAATGACCCGCCGCCGGGACATGGTCTAACGCGGGAATTTCGAACTGGGACAGGGTGAGTCTTGCATTGAAACACATGGAAATGAGATGGTTTTCCTCAGGGGAAAACGACCTACTCTTACCACGCAACACGAGACGAACCAACGCCAAGACATGGATACGGTCCACTGCAGCACTGAGCGCTCTCACCCCTTCGACCCCGCCCCCTTCCCCCGACTCCGATTTCTGGGCCTCTGATGGATCCATGGTCCCCGCTGCAGCCGGCATCTTCGACAATAAATCGGTAACTGCAGCAGTAACAGGCCCACGCACCCTCGTCCTCAGAATTGCCGGACGGAACATCTCGATCCTGCACGGCGAGCTCATCGGTATCATCCTCGCCCTCACGCTATCCGACCCAGCAGTCACTTCCACCCTTTACACCGACCATCTCAACTCTGTCCGCATAATCGACGACAGCAAGACAATCATCGACCAAGCCCCGCGTTTTTGCACCCTCAACGGCCGCTCATACTATAGATGGATACTCGCCCTTGCCACAAATAATTCACTACGCATCACTTATACCCCCGGGCATTCCGACGAAGTGTCCCTTCCTGCTCGCCTAAATTATGAAGCTGATCATTACGCTTCCTCGGCTCAGCGCCAGCCTCGTTCGATCTTATCCGCACCCATCCCCACCTTCTTTATGGACGATCACACTTTCTACTCCCACGACGACGGCTGGATCGAGTCGAACATCATGACCTACCTACACAAATCAAAGTCCCGTGGCACAAGCCGAACCCTCGCAAGTGGCCACCAGCTTCGCATGGCCCTCCACCTTTACGATTCGAGGCCCCCTCCCGAATTTCCGTACACCCACGCTTACTCAGCGTACTCGGCGCTAGTACAACTATACGCGCGATCCGGCCAGCTCCCCACGGCCGATCTCCTGTATTCGCGCAAGCTGCTCCCAAGCGCGCGGTGTCGGACGGGATGCGACGCAATCGAAGATGCGCACCATATCTTCGTCCATTGCAGGCGATATGACACATGGAGGATGGCGGCAGCCGATGAATTGCACAAATGGGCGATAGCTAAACTGATAGAAAAGGGATTTGAGGAAGTCAATTGCATTGACTTCCTCACAGAAGCTAAGTTATTGTTTACCGACGCGTGTTCGCTATGGCCGCTACATTATTCTGCATATTATTTAGGGCATGTCCCAATTTTCGACCACCTATTGCCCCGCGCAACAATCTCTCGAAGCTGGCCTTCACGTGCCTGACTTACCATTTTTCCGCCGATTGGCACACGACTTCTATACGACTCGCTGGATGAATTTGGGGCAACTGGCAGAAAGAGACGGCGGTAATGTTAGATGTCCGTGGTAGGAAAAGATGACGATGAAGCGGGATCGGACAGAGGTTAGAAGGGTGGCTGGCAGGAAAAGACGCGATGTCTCAATTGTTTTATGGCCCGCCGCGGTCGGCTTATGTCAAACCTCAATCATGTATTTGATATAGGCGGTGTTCACAATCGTAACATCGTAACACCTTTGCAAGTTTTTCGCCGAGCTGCAGGACTGGCAGAATAACTCAGAACGGTAATTGAACCAGGACATTCAATTGCTACTTACCCAGGGGCATTATTGTAGATTCGGGAGGCGGATAGAGGTCGAGGTCGAGCGTACTGCGGCGCAGTATGGTTGTGGTATTTATGCGCGGAGTAACTTTAAGTTGCCGAAAACTTGTTTTCTGGGCTGCCGGGGAAATGAGTATGTGCTCCTCGCATTAAACGAATGAAGAGCTGGTGCTGGGAACTGTCCTTTCGTGCGTCCCGTAAATCAGTATGTCTGGCTGATTGTTGATCTCGTTTGGTTCAATTAATAGATGGGGCCCATGGATCTTAGACGAGAATTCCACTGTCTTCATTGAACTGATGTCTGATCCAACACACCAAAGTCTAAGAAACCGCGTTGTATTCAAGAATAAGTATGAACCGGGAGATAACATGGAGGACTACGCAAGCGAACAATAGTACTCGTACTCAATCAATGAGGAGAGGGGGACGAGTGGGAGGAGAGGGGAACGAGTGAGGGAGCAGTGAGGAGAACGAGTGAGGGAGCAGTGAGGAGAACGAGTGAGGGAGCGGTGAGGGAGTAAGCCAGGTGAACACGGTATAAACGACTTTGCTCCCAGTGCAGTATGGGACGATGGTGGTGGTAGAGAAGAAAGAAGTGTGACGCGCCCGGGGGTGGGGCAGTCTGAACACACACCCTAGAAGGGGCAGCGCAGCGCGCCCGGGAGAGGGTGCACTAGCAAAACGAAAAAGCTGGTCTGGAATGACCTGCGTCAACCTTAGGTCTGGCAGGACCTGGGGTAAAGAAGGGGAATAAATAGAATGGGGAGCGAGGGGAGTGAGGGGAGCCAGGGAGCCAGGAGAGGGAGGGAGCTAGGGGAGGGAGGGGAGCGAGCGAGGTGAACACGGTATAATGAACGACTTTGGAGTGCTGTATGGGGCAATGGTGGTGTGGTAGATAAGAAAGAAGTCCGATGCGCCCTGGGGGTGGGCAGTCTGAACGTGTGCCCTGGAAGGGGCAGCGCAGCGCACCCGGGAGAGGGTGCACTAACAAAACAAAAATGCTGGTCTGGAATGACCTGCGAAAACGCTAGTCTGGAATGACCTGCGTCGACCTCAGGTCTGGGAGGACCTGGGGTAAAGAAGGGGAATGAATTGGATGGGGAGGGGAGGGAGGGGAGCGGCGACGGTGACGGCGATGGTGGTGGTGGTGGTGGTGGAGAAGAAGTGATGTGGCATTGCACTTGTTTTCCAAGTCCTTACTCGACATCAACTCCCACGCACGGACACACCAAAACAGAACCTCGCCCTCCATCTTTGACTTTCGACTTGCCGGCGAGTGGGGTGCCTACAACCTCCCTGCGGAGGTGGCTATGACCTCAAACTGCGTCGGTGTGGGCACGTCGTCAGCGTGGGCACGTTGTCGTCGGCGTGGGCGCATTGTCATCAGTGTGGGTGCGTCGTCGTTGGCGTGGGCGGGTCGGCGTGGGCGGGTGGTCGGCTAGTGATGAATCTGTACTAGTTGAGACAAACTATATAAAAGACTGACTGAGGGAGCCTTTCGGCATAGTAACAGGGATGAGAGCACACGGTGGTGGGGATGTATGCTTGATAGAAGGAGGAGCTGGAAATGCCCGCTGGTGAACCCAAGTCAGGTGCAACTGGGGCCAGGAAGGGGGCAAGTAAAAGGTGCAGGGATGAAGCATTTATAAGGAGTTTACCCGTTTGTCGGTGCTTGCCTGGGGTTTTGTTGAGGGAGCTTGGCTAGGCTAGCACTTTCCCGGATACTGTTTCCGGTTCAATGGGTCAGGCTTTGCTTTGAAGTCAAAATATTGGTTGATATGGAAGGTACAAAAGGAGCGATAGTAAAAACTGAGGATATATACAATCGCCGAACTTGATTCTGAAGGATAGCGCGCATGGCCTTGCAACACGAGGGTTTGTGTGAGTTCTTCAATGTGCACTGGAATGGATGGAAAAGACTGACGGCAGGTGGTTGTGCGCGTCTGGGCCTTGTAGGCTACAGCCAGTGTTCGCAAGGCGACAGCACATTTTTGAAGTTCTGCCACATCCGACTTTCCAGACCAAGAACTCTTGATCAGCTCCATGTCCGCGATATAATACATGTTCCAGGCTTGAAGAGCCGACATGTACGCGCAGGAACCCCACAGCGGGTCGGGTCTATCGCCGTAAATCACATAGAGACGATATCTATTGGCTTCCCCCATGGAGCGAGCAAGGGTATTGCTGACACGAAGTCGGGTGGGCCTGTAGACCCTCCATGAGTGAGTGAGCTTGAGAATGGATGCAGCCTGGGCCTACATTGCCAAGGAGCTGAGCAGACTAAACCTTAAGCGCGACGGAGTGGGGGCGCTCGAGTCAACTGGAACAAAGGCACAGAGGATTAAATACCATATTTCCGTGAAGGGAGTTCTAGTGCAAGCTGGTGGCACTGAGCAGAGAAGAGAAGGGAAGGGAAGAGAAGAGAAGAGAAGAGCTGCTACAGTGGCGCTTCTGGGTTTTGCGACTGAACATCAATAGAAAGAGCGCCAGTCGTTCAATAGAAAGAGCGCCGGTTGTTTGATAGAAAGAGCGCCAGTTGTTTGATAGAAAGAGTGCCAGTTGTTCGATACAAGAAATGCAAAGTACAGGTTTTCAAGAACTAGGGCTACTTGGTGAATACAAGCGGCTACTTCGAGACGGTCTTGTCGTCCACCACAACAGACACTGGGGCGGACTCGGATACGACATCAACCCAGTCTGAGGACAGTTCGACTCCTGACGCGACAGGAGGCAGTTCGGCTTAGGCGGCGATGGCGGCTACGGAGGGCGATGAGGGCGATGCGGCGGGCGCGACAGAGGGCGACGCGGTGGCGGAGGACGCGACGGACACAGCAGCGGAGGGGCGATGCGACCTCGACCAACTTCTTCACATTATGTGGGTAGTTATTGGCATAGTAGTCCAAAGCATCATTAAAGTTGGAGCAGCAGAGCTGGTGCTGATTGGGAACACCGTTGGTCTGGTCCTTGGCATCCTGGCTGCGTGAGGTTCAATGTTGCGTGGAAGGGCAGGGGCAAGGTGAACATACGAATTGGTGTAAAGGCCTGGTTCCCTGCCGCATATGACCACCCAGTAGTTCTCGGCTGTCTTTTGGGTTGGCGAAGGCGGCTGCGATTTCTTGTGGGGTGGCCGGGGTGCCGGGCACAAAGTGGTGCTCGACAGCTACCACGGCTGCAAAGGTTCACTTAGCGGTATGAAGGGGGAATGAAGAGGAGAATCATACAGCGGCCACTGAGTAGTTGAGAAAGAGAACCTTTGGGATGGGATCGAGATCAGCGAGTCCGAGTCAAACATGGCGCGAATGACAGACCTTGAGCAAGCCGCACCTGGCGACCAATCACTTGTAATGAGTGAATCAAGGTCTCCAGCTCAGGGGAGTCGGGTACGCTCGAGACAGAAGGCAAAGCAGACATGTGGGCTGGAGGACAATAAAAGTGCTGTTTTCAAGGGGGATGAATGCGTGGGCAGCGAGCTGGCGTCGAAGGAAGGAGATTGTCTGTATTTATATCCCAGATGTGCCTGCAGGCGCCATCGGCAGAGAACAGAGCTGAGCAAGAAACCGCACTCTGCGGGCTTCGAAGGAGGCTAGCACTAGCCACCATCACAAGGCATCTCACTAGACCAAGTAAGTCTTTTGCAAAAGACCATGTTAGTGGACGGGGCGGGCTTTTGTAAATGCCCAAGCAACTTAACGTACAGCCACCGGAGACCCAAAAAAGGAAAGGTAAATGGAAAGTCACCAGTGGGATTCAAACCAAAAGCCTTTGCATACCGGTGATAATTAACACCAGGTATTAACCACTACACTATGATAGCTATACCTCCCTATGAGTTTGCATAGCCCATATGTAGGTGGGAAAATACAGAATAAGCCTTGCACCACCCCTGTAGGGCCCGCATAGGGCCAGGTTAGAGTTAGGGTGGTTAGGGTTAGGGTTAGAAGGTTAGAGTTAGGGGTTAGCTGCCTTGTCTCCCAGGTATATTGGAGTTCTTTGGTTAGGGGTTTGGGTTGGTTAGCTTGGTTAGGGTTGGTTAGGGTTTTTTACCCCATGAAAACACTGAATAAACTGTGCAAAACAATTTTCAAAGACCTAGGGCAGCTTGCCTGCCCTAGGTCTGGGTATTAGCAGTCCCAGTTAGGTCAAGCCTAGGCTTGACCTAGCTGGGTAAGCAACCTGAACCTGTATAACCTCCTTGGTGTAGTGGCAATGATGCTGGCTATTCTTAATATCTGAAGGTTGCCGGTTCAATCCTTGTTTTGCGCATTTTTTTTAGGCACGATTTACCACATATGGTTATCCTGGCCATTTACAAAAGCCCGCCCCGTCCACTAACATGGTCTTTTGCAAAAGTGTTACTGCATCAGCTGGGCATCTAAGCTCTTGCTCCAATTCAAATAGAACGTGGCATCTTTAGCCTTGCTTCGGTTGCGGCGCAGATTCAACATTCGAATAGAACGTGGCGTCTTTAGCCTTGCTTGAGTTGCGGCGCATATTTGAATCTGCGGCGCATATTTGAATCTGCGGCGCAGATTCAAATCTGCCCGGGAGTTTTGCCTCTTCTGAAGATTTGAAAAAAACGGAGGTCGCGAGTGGAGTCTGGAATAGACCACGGTGTCCTCAGCGGCGTCGGAGTTTGCCTCGTGGGAAATTTCGATAAAAACGGAGGTCTCGAACTTAAAGTTCTGTTCTGAAATTTCACGCAGGTGAACTCCAGGTTGGCGGGTCGCGTCTATATCAAGACCTAAGAAAATTTTCAGAATTTTCGACAAAATTGTCTGAGATTTTACATCCAAGAAGTGATATTTCAAGAAGTCATAACATAACATACAAAATGCTAATGTACGAGGAAAGCGACAAGAAAGACAAGAACTACAGGAGATGGACAAAGCGACAATAAAACACGTGTATTTAGTTCTCCGTGATAGCAATTACGGAGCGTTGTCTGTCAGCCCCAATGGCCGCTATGTCGTTGTCGTTGAGAGCGATGAGACACGACTCTGGGACGTCCTGACAAACCCCGTCCACAAGGTGGGCGTTATGCACGTGGATGGTGCGCATATGGCTGCAGTCAGGGCAAGAGACAATGGCAGAACGCACGGCTTGCCAAATGTCGTCAGGGAGCCCCATTTTGGTGTTGAGGGCAATAAGCGCAATGCCCACTGCAGTCACCGACCCAAATTCAATGAAGTTTATACCTCCATGCTCACCGGGACCACAGCCTAGGGGAAACTGACGTTGGGGGAGGTCGTCCTTGTAGACTATGATGTCTACAGGCGAAAGTGGTGGAAGGGTGAGGTCGTGAGTAAAAGAAAATGAAATAGGGCGAGCATATCTTAAGTGTCAAGAGCTTTTACCAAAAATGTATATGCAGTTCCAGCAGAACTTAAGTTCTGCATTCCTAATCCACAGCATACCACGCTACCACACCACCCTACCAGTGGAACTCAAGTGTGGACCGAACTTGAGTGCCAACGAGAACTTAAGTTCGAGATATTCAGATTTCAAAAGCACCAACTGCATATGTAAATAACCCAGGAACTCGAGTTCCACCACAGAACTCCAGTTGATACCAGAACTTGTGTTCCATGAGCCAGCCCAAGTTCCAGCTCGAACTCCAGTTCTGCGCTCTGTTTTGACAAACTTGAGTCCCATGGCCAACTCAAGCTCGAAGAACTCAAGACCTTGTCACTGCCGGTTTTTTAGTTCAAGGAAATCGGCCAAGAACTGGATGAGGAATGGACACACTTTGATGAGGGGGGTGGCTAATCATTCAGGTGATGGCGATGCATCGCATCGACGCGTTTCTGGCGCAAAGCCTGCGGCGACAGCACAGGCCTCTGGGGAGTACCCTAGGGATGTCCAGGGTTTTTTAGTTCAGGGAAATTGGCCAAGAACTGGATGAGGAATGGACGCACTTTGATGAGGGGGGGTGGCTAATGATTCAGGTGATGGCGATGCATCGCATCGACGCGTTTCTCGCACAAAGCCTGGGGCGACAGCACAGGCCACTGGGGAGTACCCTAGAGATGTCCAGAGTCCTTTAGTTCAAGGAAATCGGTCCAGAATTGGATGAGGAATGGACGCACTTTGATGAGGGGGGTGGCAACTGACCTACTAGGGTAACTACCAGTGCAAAGCCAGCATCCTCAATGATCTCCAGCACCGAGCTGAGAGATCCATTGAGTCCTCAGTCTCCAGAACCAAGCTGTGAGACGGGGCGTTAGGGTGTCCTGAGGGTGATGGTATATTGGGTGAAAGCGATAGTGCATCAGTCACCAGTGACTGATGTGATGTGACTTGCCTCCAGATTCTGCCAAGTCCCACTCCCACCCTCATCACCTCCTGCCCTCCTCTCCCTCCCGGTTGCGGCTCTATAGATTGGTGCTGTGAGTCGCTTGGAAAGCAACTGGCTTTGCACTGGTTGATTGGACCTCCCTAGCTTGGATCATTGCGGGCACATGCCACTGCAAAGAAGTGAGTCAAGCTCAACCATTTCCTGGCTGAATCTCTTGAACTAAATGACATGCATGTACCCTAGGATGTTCCCTATCACCTTTCGGTAACCGATTTCCTCCCCCGCTCCCGAGACCGTCGCCGTAAGCGGTGGCATCCCAAAGCCTTGACATTAGACAGCCCCTGCAAAGAAGCTCAACCATCTTCTGGCCGAATCTCTTGAACTAAGCGACGTGCATGTACCCTAAGATATTCCCTATCACCTTTTGGTAACCGATTTCCTCCCCCGCCCCCGAGACCGTCGCCGTAAGCGGTGGCATCTCAAAGCCTTGATGTTAGACAACCCCTGCAAAGAAGTGAGTCAAGCTCAACCATCTTCTGGCCGAATCTCTTGAACTAAACGACGTGCATGTACCCTAGGATGTTCCCTATCACCTTTTGGTAACCGATTTCCTCCCCCGCCCCCGAGACCGTCGCCGTAAGCGGTGGCATCTCAAAGCCTTGATGTTAGACAGCCCCTGCAAAGAAGTGAGTCAAGCTCAACCATCTTCTGGCCGAATCTCTTGAACTAAACGACGTGCATGTACCCTAGGATGTTCCCTATCACCTTTTGGTAACCAATTTCCTCTCCCGCCCCCGAGACCGTTGCCGTAAGCGGCGGTATCCCAAAGCCTGGGTGGCAAGGCCAAGTAAGTCATTCCTTGCATCAGTTTTTGTGAATTCCAGCAGTTTTGGTTACTTAAGTTGGGTGAACTCGAACACGACACTTCAGGCTATGTCAAATCAGGCCTCACTAGGGCCCACTCAAGCTTGGGGATGTTGGCCCTATTGGGGTCAGATCGGTGGTTTGAAACCAAGTGCTTGGTTGCAACCACCTTGCCTTACATGGATGTATCCATGGTGGTGTGATGTGACCACCATGGATACGTCCAATGCTGCACTTGTGCAGCCCGTTTTGGGGCTTTTTACACCCCCACAGGGGCCTTTTCGCAGGCCCTGGGCTGCTCCCATCCAGACCCTATCCACTGGCCTGCCCAGAGGGCATGTGGGACATCTGGTGCTGCGCTTGCGCAGCCCGTTTTGCCAATTTTGCACCACACACTGGGCCTTTTTTGCAGGCCCTGGACTGCTCCTCCAGCCCCTATCCACTGGCCTGCTCAGGGGGCATGTGGGATGCCTGGCACTGTGCTTGCACAGCTCGTTTTGGGGATTTTGCACTCCACGCTGGGCCTATTTTGCAGGGCGGGGGCCGCCCAATCCCTTACCCTTTTGGGTGCCTGCAGCTGTGCTTGCACAGCTTCTTCTGGTTTTTTATTTCACCCTGCCACAGGCTGGGTGCTTCCCCATTGACCAGGTCCTGTGTGGTCCATGCAGCTGCAGCTCACGGGTTACTCCTCATCATCCAGATTCCTATATAGGTGGGTGTACCATATGTTGACTTGTCTTACTTACATTCCCCCTCATTTACCCTTCCTATAGATGGGTGCATATTTTGTCTATTTACAGCATCTCTACCTTACACCCGAGTATATAAGTCAGACTGTGCACCCCTGCACACCCTGTACAGCTAAATCTAGCTGCATGTACTTACTTCCAAGAATGGTGGTCGCATCCATTACACACACCGTGGATGCAACCATGAGTGTTGGTTGCAACCACACCGCCTTTTATTTTGTGACCCTGGATGCAACCACCTATGTTGGTTGCATCCATGTCTCCAAAAAAGTGAGATAGTGGATGCAACCAAGTGGCCTGGTCACATCCAAACAGTGGACACATGGATGCAACCAGACTGCCTGGTTGTATCCATTTAATTTTTTTTTAACACATGGATGCACCCAGATAATGTGGTTGCATCCATGCCTTAAATTTTTTTGACATCTGGTTACAACCATAAAAGTTGGTTGCAACCAACTGTCCGGGCATGGATGCACCCAGATGGAACCAAACAAAGGATGGTTGCATCCACACCTTAATTTTTTGACATCTGGTTACAACCATATAAGTTGGTCGCAACCAACGTCTGGACTTGGATACACCCAGATGGAACCAAACAAAAGAATGGATACACCCACAGGAATGTGGATGTATCCATTCGTGACCAAACAACTGTTTGGACGCAACCACCCAACTTATGGACTTGTGCAGATTTTTTGCATGCAATGTAATTTTGTAAAAGAGTTTAAATCCTTTATTCACCTTGCTACATACTATATTTTACCGTTTCCTTTCCTCTCAGCACCCCCTCTAACTGCGTGCTCATTTTCCACTCCACTCACATCTGTTCCTAAAATAATTCCCATACTGGGACGATATGGGTTGTTTTGACTTGCTTGTCGACACCTGCACCCTGCGCCAAGTTTTTCAGCAGGTCTCAACAGAGATAAATTAATTGGTTCACAGCTGCTATCCCAGCCCATCCCTGGGTGATCCTGTATTTTTTTTTGTAGTTGGAGTTCCCCCAAGACCCATCTCATAAAACCCGCCCGGGGTACTGCACACCTTCAACGTCCTTGTGGCTTGCCGTCCGCGTTAACCTTCGAACTATTATATTTTACTTCGTACATTATCTCCTTGTATTACTTACATTGCCCCCACCCCATCCCGCCCATGCCCTCCACCATCTGCCCCAACCGAGTTGGCGACATGGTGGTAGAGAAGCAAGAGGAAAAAGCCGTGCTGCCGCCAGTGCCGCAATGATAGCTACACTTGATCGGGCTGATTCTCGGATAGGCGGTCCGGGCTATCCGGCAACTCCAAATTTTTTCAAAGACGACATTCAAGACTCATAAGAAATGCATGTAATTTAGATGTCCCCAATACATATGTGTTACGGTACAGAAAAATCTACCATACAGATATCCTACAGTACTAAAGAAGACCAATATTGAGACGGTATACTTCGCAAATCGCCTCGAGATCCAGAGAAATCCGCGGCTCAAATCCCGGTGGCAAGAGGGTCCACTTCCCCGTTGCGTCGCTGTACATCAAGATGTTCTGCTGGACGTTGGTCGGGGTACCCGTGTATCTGACCAGCTCGGTGGCAGAAAACACATCCGACATCGCCTCGCCGTTCCTGTAGCGAAACTTGATTTGTTTGCGCCCAGCAACAGGTGCGACATCGGAGGCGGCAGCGGGGGCGAGAGAGCCAGCGGCGGTGGGCGCCTTGCCCTTGCCCTTGGCCGATTTAGGCGGCGGCGGTGGCATCTCGTCTTCGTCGTCCGTGTCGTCAACACTGGACGCGTTGGCTGTCGCTCGAGTCCTCTTCTTGCTTGACTTCTTCTTGCTCTTCTTGATCTTGGCGAGAAGGCCTTTGGACGCCGACGCCCGCAACAAGACCGTTCCATCGTCGCAACTGACGATCGGAACGTTGGAGGGATCCTCGAGCTCCATTTCCTCTGCAACAATGAATCAGCGCCGTATATGCCACCGCAGGAGCGCATACATACCGTCTGTCCACGAAACAATCCGCGTGCATTCGAGCCCGTCATCCGCGTCTGGGCTCTGATATGCGGCTTGCATGGCCTTAAACATGGCCTTGACGGCGTCCATCCGCGCGCGCTTCTCCTCCTTCTTGTCGTCCTTCTCCGTGATGACGCCGAGAGAGAATCCGGGGCCGGGGTACGTTTCTTTCAGAGCGGCGGGCCAGTTCTCGATCCGAAGCTTGTGTTTCCAGGCGTCGTTGGACCACTTCCACGACATCTTCTGGAATGTAGTCTTGATTTGTTCGAGCTCGAGCTCCCCGCGTTCGATCATGACGAGACCTGCCAAGAAAATACCCCTGTTAGTCTCTCGCGTGCCCTCCCTAAGCCAAAAAAGATGGAACGTACAGATTTGATTCACAAATAAACCTGTGAGTTGTCGACGTAGCGCATCGCGGTTGCTGGCCTCCGAGGGCAATCGCGTGAAGGTGATGGGAACCGGCTGCATCATGCTGACGGCTTCCGCCGTTTCTGCTTGGTTCCGCAGATACAGCGAGGTCGTTCTGAAAATTCAGTCAGTTTGTGGTCAAGACGCACCCTCCAGATAAGGTGGCTTACTGAAACAATGCCTTCATGTCGATCAAGAATTTGCGGATAGGCACCGGGTGTTGCTTGAAGACTTCTTGAAAGAGAGCGCCTCCACCCCAGATAATCGCATTATCGCCGTAGCAGTCGAGCGCCAGCCCGAAAATTTCGATATCGAGGCTATTGCTTACTGCCGTGCTCTGAAGACAGGTCAGGAAACGGCCATACCAAGTAGGAATTATCCTTGCCTGGTGGATGAGGGGTGCTACGGCTTTATTCATCAGCGCCTTCCCGCCGCCGTCTGCCTTCCTGTTGTCCACCACCTGCATAGTCTTCTCGCGGTGCCACTTCATGAGCGGCTCGACACAGAGGCGGCGAGCTTCCGGATCGCGGCGTTCGTCGTCAGACAGCGAAGCGAACAGGGCGTTGTAGCCGTCTTCCCGTGCTTTTGCGTAGGCTCGCGATTCCTCGCGAGTCACTGGAAGATGTATTAGTTCAGGAACAAGACGTCAAGGGGGGAGGGACTTACTCTTCGACGGCCGCGGGTGCTCGATACGATACTTCATCTGGTAGGCGTTCCAGGAATTGGCGTCCCGGGTGCTTTTTGGGTAGTCGCCAATGGCCATGCGGACACTCGAGATTTTCTTGCGTCCGCGCCGGGCAATATCCTCGAGGGTGGCATGATACGCAGCTCGTGCCGCCATGGCCTCCTTCAAGAGCGCCGAGGACAGCTGCCCCGGCGACACGTCCCATGGTGTGATGTGGCCGTTGGGAGTCTCGTCGTCGTCCTGGTCCTCGTCATCATCGGAGGCAACGGGGAAGGGGTCCTCCTCAACGTCGGACGACTCAACGGCCGCGGCCTTGCCCTTTCCTTTGGGCTTCGCAACATCTTGAAGATAGTCCTCCTCGAGGTCGAAATCTTCCTCCTCGCGAGTGTCCATGGTGGCAACCCATCCATTGTCTGTCATCGTCCGATTCTTGAGCCTGAGCGCCTCTTCAGCGGCAGCGTGCGTGGTAGAAAAGTTCGAGTGGTCGCTGTCGTTGTCGTCGTCGAGTGGCATGACGACGTCATCGTCGGGGGAGTCGTGCGCGGCGTCGAAGTTGTCGGGAAAGGGGGTCCCTGTGCGGGAGGCGACCTCGAGGTCCTCCTCGTCTGCTTGGTCGTGGGCTCCCTCCCCGCGGGGGGGGACCCACCGACCGCGGTGTGCGTCGGTGTTGGACTCGAAGCTCGAGGTTCCCTTCAAAGAGATTAAAAGGCGTCAGGAAAGGAGTGCTAGGACACATACTTGCTGCGGGAGCGAGAGCAACAGTCCATTTGATACTCGGTATTGATATCTGGAGCTTGCGTTGCCGGTGCGCCGGAGGTTCGGGTCGTATATGGTCCCCTTGAAAGTCGGCACCTGAGAAACATGTTAAAGGCGTCAAAAGAGAGCACTTGAAACGTACCTGCTGCTGCTGGGGCGGTAACTGCAGCGACAAGAGCAGCGAATTCTTTGCCAGTTGCTGTAGCTTCTGCTCTTTCACCGACACCGTGCCACCGCTGCCTTCGAACTGATGCTGGTCAGGAAAATCAATTAACCAAGTCTTCCCCCACAAAGATCAAAACGTACCGCAGTGCCTGGATTAGCTTCATCAGCATCCTGGACGTCGCCCTCCTCGTCCTGGACATCGCCCTCCTCGTCCTGGATGTCGCTCTGTTAAACAAATGGGCCTAAAATTGAGAGAAGACGAAACGCACAGTGTCGTGCCTGCCATTCTTGTCGACGTCGGTGTCCTGGGAGTCGGTGGCTTCGGTCTGAAAAAACAGACAAGTCAAAAAAAAAAAAAAAGGGACCAGACTTGAAAAGACGAAACGCACGGTGTCGCGCGGCGGGGCAGGAGTGGGGTGCTCGTCGTCCGAGCCATCTTTGTCGACGTCGGTATCCTGGGAGTCGCCACCGACTTCGGTCTGAAAAAACAGACAAGTCAAAACAAAAAAAGGGACGAGACTTGAAAAGACGAAACACACGGTGTCGCGCGGCGGGGCAGGAGCGGGGCGCTCGTCGTCCGAGTCCGCGGTCTGCCTGGCTTTCTTATCGACGTGGTCGTCCTCGGAGTCGCCCCCAGCTTCCGCCTGTTTGCGCTTCGCAGCTAGTGCTGGTGCTGGAACAATCTTTACAAGTTGTGTTAGCTAGCAAAAAAAAGCATCTCCCACAGATACCTACCGGCAGCGACGCATCGTTCTTGGAGCGCGCCCGGTGATCTTTCGGTACAGACGGGCCAGCTGCTTCTTTCTTGGCGCCTTTGATGCGGCGCGGCGGGGGCGGCGGGGGTAGCGCGTCGGGGTCTGGGTTTCTTTTCTGTTGGCGTTTCGAGCGGCGGGTGGCCATGGCCATAGTGAAATTAAGTCGGGGTAGAATTGGTGAACAGTTGAGCGTTTGGAAGAGAGTTCTGAATTTGTTGCCTGGTCAGCGAACTCAACTACCGCATTGTTGGACACACCTTTGCTTAAATCCGTCAGCGCTTTGGACGGCTGAAAATTCTGGAGCCATTGTTCAGGTTCGGGGCCGCGTGCCGCACCTGCTGAGTGAGGTGTTACCCCGGTGCAGCGTCGGCAATTGCTCCACATACCTTTTTTCCATTTCTGTGAGCGCTTTGGACGCTTGCAAATCCGAGCTCCGGCGATTCATTGTTAATTTTTCGGGGGCCGCACACCGCAACTTCGGGTAATTGGGATGTGAGTGCAAAGCGCGCTGCATGCGGCAATATTCCTGGAACAATGTGAGCAGGGGAACGGTATAAAAGGGACGGCTCACTTACTGGTGAGGTATCCTCCCCTCTAACGAACCCACCCCTCCCTCTATTCAACGCCTGCCATTGTTGCTGCCCTCCACGTCTTCAAGAATCCCGCTCACCCACTCTCAAAATATCCTGCCCGCCCGCTCCCCAAAAATCCCGCCCTCCTCTCCCACTTGCAGTCAAGCTTCTTCAAGTTATGTTCTCCCTCAGTACCCCCTTTCAAGCCTCGCCGCCCGTACTCGTCTTCAACTTCCCCGCCCTCGCAGTTCCTCAAATTCTGGTCTCTTCAAGTTCCCCGCTCTCGCAATTTCTCAAACTCTGGTCTTGTCTTCAAGTTCCCCGCCCCGCCCGCCCTCGCAATTCCTTAAACTCTCGGTTCCATACCAATTAACCTCATAGAGTATATCTTTGTATTATTTACATGACCCCCGCCCCATCCCGACTCATGCCGCCCATGCCCTCGACCCCCTGCCCCAACCAAGTTGGCGACATGGTAGTCGGGAAGCAAGAGGGAAAAGCTGTGCTGCCCTGATTGACACCATGATAGCGATGGTTGATGAGGCTGATTCTCGGGTCGGGCGGTCCGGGCTATCCGAGAATCAGCCCCATCACTGGTCGTTATGTTGGTGCTTCTGGTGACATGTCACACTCTTCGCATCCGCTCTTGACCGCCATGTCGCCAAAGTAAGTCGTCCTTATGCTAGAGTAGTCAGTAGAATAGTAGTACAAAACGAAATACAAATGAATTATGACCCTCAGTGGTCTAATGCGCGCCCGAATCCCGCCGCCCGCCCTCTAAAAAAAATTAAAATTAAATTGGCGCCGCGCCCGTCCAAGTCGTATATCTAACGCGCTGACGCCGCCCGCACATAGACTCCGCACGCACGCGCCCACCCTTGACGACATTCTCAGTGAGCTATTCAGCGAACTAATGAAATACCGTACTTACCTACGATTTCCAGTGGAAGAGGACGCCAGCGACAATGCGGAGGGGACTCCTTCGTGGTCGCAGTACATTGACGACCAAGCGCAAGACGACACGGACTCTGAGAGTACACTGCGTTCCAGCATTCAGCGGAAGCATAGACTGATATTCTGAAGTGTACGACAGCGGCGAGGACGATGACGACGAAGGAATGGAGGCGCAGGTGCGCCGAGAAGAGGCGGACTTTTTCGCGCGCGAGAATCTCGCCGAGGCGCACGAACAATGGCTGCGAACGGGCGGGCCCCGCCCTCGCATTCCCACCCCGCCGCCTCTCCGAGGCTTTGCTCGCAGTCCCACCCCGTCGGCGCAAGATGTGAGTATGCCTTGTGATTTATTTCTACTAACTTTACTGACTACGGGATGCATTAGATCAGGCTCATCCCGCCGGCCCAAGATGTGAGCATGCTTTTTCATTTGTTTCTGCGAACCTTATTGACTGCGAGATTTTTTAGATGGACGTCGATGAGGAGGAGGAGGAGGAGGAGGAGGAGGAGACGCTGCTCGGCTCTTCAAACTCTGAGGTCTGTTCCATCGAGTCCCACTCTCCTTCACTGACACATTTCCCAGCTCGCCTCAGAATTGTTCCCGCCAGACAACGATTCAGACCCCGAGGAGGAGGAGCAGCACCTTCCCCCTCCCTCCTCGCTTACTCAGGTCGCCGCCCGAATCCGCGACCACGTCAGCAAGTACCTCGATGACCAGGCCGAGGACTCAGACGAGGAGGCAGAGGAGGAGCATGAGGGGGACGAGCAGGAGACGAAGGAAGACCGGGGTACGCATTGCCAATCTTCATCCTTCTTCAGATATGGGCTTACTGACCGTGGTTTTCAGATTTTGTAGATGACACAGCGGTGCACGATGACTTCGTCCATCGTTTGCCCAGCAACAAAGACGATGCCGGCGAAGTAGAAAAGTGGGTAGCCCACTTCCAGAACGCGGACAAGATTGCGCTTTACGAGCGGGACGTGGCCAGAGAGGCGGCCGTGGCCAGAGAGGCGGCAGGGGAAGCGGGTACGCCCCGGGAGATGCTCAGCCCGCGGGAGCTTGTTCTCTACAACAGGGCCAAGCATCTGCGCACCGGTCTGCAGATCTCAAAATTCGAACGCCAGCGACACTTGGAAATGCTGGAAGACGTCGACGTCAAAGTGCACACTTGGGTTCGCGCCCCAAAGGCATTCGACTGTCGCGTCGGGTTTGTCCTAACGGTGACCGACTTGGCGGCTATCCAAGACGGACGTCTTAAAGTTCGAAAGCAACCGTTTCCCATGTCGCAGAGGTGGTTTCCACGAGTCGACCCCACGTTCGCGGACATTGCGTTGTTCGCGGATGCCGAATTGTCCGGCCTCGTGCAACACACCCTCGCCAAGCCCTCTCCCGCTCTCGACGCTGGGGATCGCGTTGTGGTGGTGACAGGGAAGTCGCAGGGTTCGGTCGGCACGATAGAGCGCGTGCGCGACATTCGAATAGCGAATGAGCGCGTTTCAATGGCGAGGGTGATCACTCCCGACAACAAGACCATCGACGTCGGCCTAGCGCAGCTCAAGCGTCACGGTCTGGATTTGTACTACAATTTCCGGATCCACGACCGAGTTCGTGTGGTTTCTGGAGGGTTGTATGTCGGCGCCACGGGCAGGGTGGAGCAAATCGATGGCTGTTTCCTCACAATCGCCGTCCCCAATAATTCTGAGGTCGTTGGTGCGACCCTGCCGAGCACCATGTCCAACGGGAACAAAATTTTCATCATCAGCATTGTCCATGTTACTCGTCAATGGGCCATCGGGGACTCCGTGCGCGTTACGAGAGGGGAGCACGAGAACCGACGTGGTGTCATTTTTCACCTTCACCAAGATGGGTTCTTACAGTTATACGACGTAGGTCTTTTGGGTGTACTTGTTGCTTTTCCCCACTGATCAGTTTTTTTTTTTTAGACAAACACAACCTTCTCTGACGAGCAATTGCATTCATTCAAAGCTCGCTGCTCGGATGTGGACTTCGACGATCGTTGGACTGATATGGCAACGAAACTGCCCTTTGCTGGCTGGAGTCAAAGCTACGCCACGACCAACCAACCAGTATCGTCGGCCCTACCTTTCTCCCCGCCGGACAAGAGCCAGCGTGGCTTCCAAGGGATCGAAGTCATGGTTGCGAAACCGGTGGATTTTGTAATACCATCAAGGGAAACCAAAGGCTTCGGTAAGAAAGGCACACAGGGTTTCATCGTTATCCCACACAAAGGCTTCATTGGGATCATCATCGGCGACTTTGACAGCCAAGAGCGCAGTGACCGCCTCAAGAAAGCGGCACTGGATTCTTTGGCGTGTCAGGCCGAAGAGGTGAACCACGGCAAGCAGCCGCATCACAAGAGTCGCACGGGGAAGCTCGTCAAACCAGAGGAGCCGACTTACACGCGTTTGCGGGACCCTGATGTCGCAGGGATAATGGTTACGATTCGGGGCGACCACTCTCTTGAGACCGTCCATGTCCCCATCGAGCACGTCAGGCATTTGAGGCAAGTTTCATTTGACCTCGATATGTTTTTCTCACCAGTTCTTAGGACGATGAGACCCTTGGAGGAGGCCCGCTTTTTTCCGTATGATATTCTATACGGGACGCGGGAGCTGGAACCACCCTCAAATCCACGCGCGGTCACCTATCGAGGCCCCTTCCGCAGCGACACCGAAAAAGAACCAGCTCCTCCGCGATCTACAACTCCCACCCCGGCGAATGCGGCGGTATGGGCTTCGCAGTGGCAGCCCCCGCTCGAAGGTGCGTTCATCGCAAGTTTTTTTGTTAAATCTCTATTCACTCCTCTTCTAGGCGAGGACACAGGTTTATGGCTTTGCCTGCCAGAGCTCGCGTTCAAACGGCTCGACGTGCAAGTGATCGGCATCGCGACTTTGAAGTTGAAGAAAACATCCGCCGCTGTGCGAAATTGTGAGGGACGTAAGGGGTGGGTGCTACCCACCTCCGCAATACCTCGAGACGCAAAGAAAGTCGATGTTTGTTCCATTGGCAAGAATGGAACCATGCACCCCATCGATAAGAGCTGCGTCAAACCCCTCCGCACGGATGATGAAGGACATCCGCTTGGGGAGACCGCGCAGCGCGTCGTCGTGATCGGTCCAGACGCGGAGGGCTCGTCGAGTCGCCTAGGGGAGTACGCGCAGGTTGTGCCTCTCGCTCTCCATGATTATCCCTCGTACGTACTGCGCGTCCGGTTCATAGACGGTTCGTATGGATTTTTCCCCACAAATAGCCTCTGCTTGTCGAACAACCAAACCGTTGCCTTCCGTGGACATACATTCAGTAGCAGCACATTCATGTAACTGTACGATAGAATTAACGCAGCGGTAACTTTTCTCCAATACACCAGTTTGGGCCAGCGGAGATAGGGCCATAAGTGGTAATCGTGGAATTCAAGAACAATGGCAGAGATATCCAAAGCGCAAGGACTCGAGGTGAGTAATCGTCCTCTGATTGCCACTTCTCTTACTCACATCTACATGCCAGCCGTTCGCACCAACGACAACAAGTCTCGCTCCCGCCCCTGGTCGGGCTTTGTAGCCGCCTCGACCACACCTCGGCCTCCCAGCACGCCCGCCCACGACTGGATAGACGATTACGAAACGAAAGCCGCCAGTTTGAGCGCAGAGGTCTCCGAGGCCAAGGCCGTCGCTGGTACGTTTCACCCCCCTCCCCCCCTCAAGGACTTTTCTAACTTGGTGTTTTCAGAGGGCGACCCCACGAACGCTGCGAAAGTACTGAAATACCACCGTCTCGGTAATGCAATGCCACCCATGATTTCCAACACTAACAGTCTACAGCCGCCGACTATACAGAGCGATTCGGGCCGTCGGAGCCCGACACCGACGTCAGCTCATACATCGCGAGGAGGACTAGGCGCGAGTATCAAATGGACGAGCTCAGGCATCGTGCAAGTGAGTACCTCGGTGTTTTTGCCTCTGTGGGTTTTGTCCTGACGACGTTTCAGTTAGTGATAGCTGCCCATTCACCAACCCCGGGCCCCTCGATGCATACTACGAAGCCGCGGCTGCCTTCGACCGCGACTTTGGCCACAAATACGAGGCCACGGACGAGTACGAAGACCGTCTGAGCACGAAGCGCAAACTCCGGGACATTTACAAGAAGATCCTGGACCTCCCTGAGGACCGTCGCACGCGGCTGGTCGGTCAGCGGGCTTTCAGCACCTCGCTGCAGAACCCGTTCCCCGAACACGACCTGCGTCGCGTCACCTTCGATAACAAGTGTATGTTTTTTTTTTTGTGTTTTGTCTTAAGCCTTACGACGCGGTGTAGTGCGAGACCGTGTGGCGTTCTATACACGCAGCACTGCGGATTCCTTCGCGCCCACTTTACACCGCACCACGATTCACTTGGTGTTCCGCAACCCCTGGTATGCAGAACCTCTCAGCATCAAGTGTATTCGCCAGTATTGCAAGCGTGCGTTTTTGCCCTTCAGTCTTTGACGAACTCTTTCTCATTGACTCTCATAGACACTATGTGGTTTGAGGAGCTCGAGGCGATGGAGGCTGAGGCGCAGCGCGAGGCTCGTAGAAGGGCGCCACCCTCACCGATCCCCACCCGCACATTCTATGGCGCGGTTGACACCGCTCTTCATTAAAGTACATAAACTACATACATACATAAAATGTACGACTATACGTGTCCCAATGTAATTGATACATACACAAAATGTACGACTATAAGTCTGGGTGCTCGTGCCTGCCATCTCGGGTGCTCAAAAGCTGCAGAGTTTCGGTGGCATCGGCCAAAAAAACACGTTGTTTGGGGTGAGTGGCAAACTTGATCCCGCACATACCTATCTTGACTCTCTTCCACAGAATGCCCCTCCGATTTTCAGACAAGGAGGTGAATCTCCTTCGCGACGACGCGCTGCCCCGGCCCGCCAGAACGCCGTTGCCAGTCCATCGCCCTGCGCACCTGTCAGACAGACGGACAGCGTCCACTAGCCATCCGCCGACAATTTACTGCGCGAATGGACAGACGCTCGGACATCGTCTGATCCGTCCCCTGCCCAAAACTCCGCAGACTCCGCAGACTCCCTCACGGCAGCGCGATGTGCCGAGCGACGCCAGCCCCTATGTCGCGGAGTATCACCCGTCGCCCAATAAGCAGAAAGCGCGCGCTCAGGGCCCGCGGCTCAGGCAGCAACAGTGGCGAAACTGGACATACGACGTGCTTCCCAAGCTCGTGCCGGTGTTCCTGCGTCTCTGGCATGAAACAGAGTCGCTGCGCACCACCGACGAGCTTGCGCTGCCGCCGACCAGACCATGTGCCTGCAAAACCCGCACCTTGGACATCGCAGTAGTGCGCATGAACGGTACGTTCGTCCTGTTCACCAGAAATGAGACACAGTACTAACTGGATGACAGCGATTGAGCATATTAAGATCCGGATCTGTCACTGCCAAACGGCGGGAGAGCAGCTGCTTACTGCTGGCCTCTTCCCCTGCTCCCCACACCGGCCCAGCCTCGCTGTAGACGTCGGTGTGCTGGAGTTCGTGAGGCGACTCTTCGTAAATCTACCGCCTAACAACACTGCCTTCTGCAATACACTGGAGGGCTTTCTCGCCAGCCGGGGCTACAAACTAACAACAAAGGTATGTGTATCAATCCTCTGAGCGTGCTCGTTCCCTGACCCTTACCTGGAGGACACGCTACGTGTCCGTTTCGCAAACGCCTTGGAGTGGTACACGACTTTGCGAACGATGGTCGGAAACGAGATCGACAAGCTCCTGAACGCCACTCGTCAAATTTTGCGCGGCGACGAGATCTCTGACCCACCAGCCACACCAGCTCAATCCAGCGCTGTCCCATCCGCGCCCGCTACTCCCGTCGCAGGGACGCCGTTCCCTCCGTCGTCGCCCACAGCATCGGCCCCGCCCCCGCCCTCGGGCCGGGCCGGACCGGGCAAGCGCTACAGAGCCCATGTCTCTGAAGAGACCGACAGCGAAGACGAGGGGGCAGGCGGTGCGCCTAATCCCTTCCCCGACCCTCCGCCCCGCACCCGCCCCAGCGACTATCTGATTAGCCGCTGTCCCGCGTGCTTCGGGGGGCTCGAGCACGACCCTTCCCAACAAGTGGACATCGAGGTCTGCCTCGATGGATGCTACACACAGAAACGGAAACGCACTAAGGCAGGTCGAGACCCCCCCCGTATGCATCCGCAGACACGTTTCGTCTCGGAGGCCACTGCCCAGAAGATGGATGAACACGTCGAGAACGTCCGTCCTCCAAAACCTCCCAAAGCGAAGCAACCACGAGCGGAGGAGGAAGCTGACGGGTACGAGGGCGAGATGAAGGTTCCACGGTCCGTGCTCAACGAGTGCGAATCGTCTTTCAAGGCCGCCGACGAAAAGCGCGAGGCCGCCAGTACACAGTTCTTTGACGACACCGGCCTGATGGCCATTTTATGTCGCCATGACCGCGTCCTCTGGTTGGTCAACATGCGCACGCCCGGGGAGAAACAGTACTATGCGCTCTCCCTGCTCGAAATGCTTTTCCAGCACCTGCCTCCCAACATCCGCGTAGGGGTGCTCTACGATATAGCATGTCAGCTACATCGTTCCTGCGCCAAGTTTGGGTTTCTGGGCCGGTACCTCCACCGCATCCTCTTCGCGGTGTCCGTCTTCCACGCCTTCGCACACCGCTGGGCGTGCCAGCTCATATACCATCCACTCAAGTGTCGTGGCTTTGGTTTCACGAACGGAGAGGGATGCGAGCGCTTTTGGCATTCCATTAGCAAACTGATTCCTTATCTACGAGTGGCTGGGGTACGTGTTTGACATCCTGGATCCAGTACCCCTCACTGACCCACCCTTCTTGCAGTATCATAACCGCCTTCACACGATCGACAGTCAGATCGAGCATGCTGACAAGGCGAGCCTCGGGCGACTGGGTAGCTGGCTGGTACGCCGAACCGTCCATTGTGAGGGGAAGCGGCGAGAAGCCGAACGGGACCTCGCGGAGTGCGGGATCGAGGAAGATGTGCTTAGGGAGGAATGGAAGAAGCAAGTGGCGGCGCAAACCAAACCGGCTCAAAGTACGTTCGCCTGCATTGCTGTGGAGCGTCCTGAAGCTGACTCTTGTATTTCCAGAGCGGTCAAAGACACGAGGGAGCGCGGTGGTTGAGGAAGTCATCCTCGCTCGCAAGCGTGTCAACGCCCTTTTCCAAAGCATGACCGTTCTCCGAGACGCTCTCGGCGATCCGAATTCGACTGCCCATGTTCTCCTGTACGCGGAAAGCCGGGTCGAAGATGCTGAGGCGGCGTGGAGGAGGGAGCAAACGAAGCTACAGCGCCTGGAGCAGCAACTTGGCGTTACCGATGCCACCCTGATTCAGAAGCTTCGCCACAGCGACTACTACGCGGCGCGCATGAACGCGAAGGTGCTGAAGGAAAGGCTTCGTCAGAGGCTGCGCGAACGCAAGTTCGAGCTAGATCTAATCGAGCGGTCGTTCCGTCGCTCGAGAAGTGGTGTGTGGTTTTCACTTGCCACCATATGATGTCTCTAACAATCCGTGTAACAGAGAACCAAAAGAACGACCACGCTGGTGCAGCGATCAAGCGCCGGGAGCCGACTATCAGCAACACGGTCAAGGAGTACAACAAACTCTGCGCCGACATCGCGTCGCTGATCCGCAACAACAAGGCCCCCGCAGGCGCAGTGGCACCGAGTCCCATTCCCGCCAAAGATATTTTCCAGTTGGACGTCGACGACGCGATCTGGCAAGACATGGGCCTAGACGAGGACACGGCGCCTGCATCATGGCTCGTCGACGACAAAGTGCGCGCTGGAATCCGCGCAATGCTGCAGAAGGACCGGTGCGACGAAGAAGCCCCACGACTGAAGCGAGAACGCAGACACCTGCAGATTTGGTTCGCTACGGAGTGGGAGGCGGTATCGGAGACGATGAAGATTGCTCAAGGTTTGTCTCTCAGTGCGTAATATAGCGGGCTTATTGACTTAGACTTATATTCATTCTCAGGCGCAGGTGCAGTGCAGTATCAGCTACAGCTGAGGCGCGAAGAGTTACTGGAGCTGTGCGTTCTGTGGAAGAAATCGCTGGACTCGCTGACGTACGACGGAGATCTGCCACCGTGGGGTCCAACGCAGGAGGAAATACTCGACTGCCAGATTTCGGGTGTGACGGCTTCGTATGGAAATGGGCAGGACTCGGACGAGGAGGGGAATTCGGATGACGACGAGAGGGTGGGCTTAGAGGAGGAGGAGGAGGAGGAGGAGGAGGGGGGGGACGAGTTGCTGTATGTATTAGAGGCAGTCGAGCGCGCGGATAATCACAGGCGCGGCGAGGATGTCGAGGAGGCTCAGTGGGCCTCTGATGATGACGATGTGTTTAATTGACTAGTATACTTGTTACTGTACTTGCACACCCTTGGAATAGGACCACCGTTCAGGTGCGATCCGGCGTCTGGCCTCTCCGCGGCCCAAGGGACTAGTACCCTTCGGGGGAAGCAAACAGACGCACTTGTAAATAGTTTCTTTAGGTTCGGAGACCATGTTGCCACCGAGGAGGGCCACCGAGCAATCATTGGGAACAATGTAGGGACACTTGCCACGCTTGGCGCAACGCTTTGGTGGGCGGATACCGAATGAAGCAAATGAGGGTGGACAATGGGGGGTGGGGGTATAAAGCTGGATCAAGGGTGCGTCGCTCTTCACCCTTCTCCTCGTTACAGATGTCTCACCAAACCACTTTACATCGCTTTTTCACCGCTGTCGCGTTTGCCCCCTTGCGCCTCGGCCGTGCGCCTCATACCGCACCATCCTCCAATGGCGCACTTCGGCAGATGGTTCTGACCGACTTCTTCCAACGAGCGGCTGCGGTGGCAGGAGCGGGTGCAGGTGAAGGTGTGTACTACATGTTGTTGCTTCTACCATATTCCACTTCTAACTGGCTTGCAGCGAAAATCAAGAACGAGCCTCCTGCCACCTCAACTGCTCCTAGCTCACCAGTCGTCCCGACTCCGGACTTAGAATGTGCGTAATCCGTGCGATATTTATATTCTTTCTGTAACTGATTTTTTGTTTTTCATTTAGCGCGCGTGCGTGGGTTGCTTGCCAAGCGAAAACGCGACATTGCGAACATCGACGAGACGCGCTACACGGACCCAGACTTCGGGGACGTGAACTGGGAGCTGGATCAGACGTTTGGGGAGGTGTCTGAATGGTTGGAGTCCTACTTGGATAAACACGAGGAGGCGAAGAAGGCGACGGAGAGGTACCTGCGGGCATACGAGCGAGCGCAGAAGCGGATTCGGATCGATTAGTTATTGTATTTAATATTTGGTTCAGTCTAACAATTCGTACACAAGCTCTACAATATCTGAGTTGACTCGCAACTGACTTGGCAAAAAATTTGGGGCCGCCGGATAGCCCGGACCGCCTGTCCGAGAATCAGCCCGACCAAGCGTTGCTATCAGTGCGGCACTGGCGGCAGCACAGCTTTCCCTTCTTGCTCCTCTACCACCAAGTCGGTTGGAGCGGGTGGTGGAGGGCATGGGCGGGATGGGGCGGGGGACATGTAAGTAATACAAAGAGCTAATCCACGAAGTAAAATAAAGGTTATAAAGGTTGCCAGAGCTTAAGGAATTGGAAGGGTGGGTGGGTGGGTTGAGACGGGTCTTGGGGAAAACTCGACTCCAAAAATCGGGTAGTCGTTGTATTCAATATCGGGTTCGGTCTAACAATTCGTATACAAGCTCTTCATTATTTGAGTCCACTCGGAACTGAGTTGGCAAAAATTCGGGGCCGCCGGATATCCCGGACCGCCGACCCGAGAATCAGCCCCATCAACCATCGGTATCATGGTGTCAATCACGGCCGCAAAACTTTCCCTTTCTGCTTCTCTACCATGTCGCCGATTCGGTTGGGGCATGGACGGGATAGGGCGGGGTCATGCAAATAATAGGAATAGATAGTCTACGAACTAAAATAAAGGTTATTTTGGATGGAAACCAGAGCTTGAGGAATTGGAAGGGCGGCGCGGGTTTATGAGACGGGTCTTGGGGGAAACCGGGTTCCAAAAAAATACAGTAGATGACTGAGGGAGGAACAGCTAGAAGTTGAATTAATTCATTTCTCTCCGTTCAAACTTACTGAAAAACTTGGCGCAGGGTGCAGGTGTCGACAAGCAAGTCAAAACAACCCATATCGTCCCAGTATGGGAATTATTTTAGGAACAGATGTGAGTGGAGTGGAAAATGAGCACGCAGTTAAAGGGGGTGCTGAGAGGAAAGGAAACGGTAAAATATAGTATGTAGCAAGGTGAATAAAGGATTTAAACTCTTTTACAAAATTACATTGCATGCAAAAAATCTGCACAAGTCCATAAGTTGGGTGGTTGCGTCCAAACAGTTGTTTGGTCACGAATGGATACATCCACATTCCTGTGGGTGTATCCATTCTTTTGTTTGGTTCCATCTGGGTGTATCCAAGTCCAGACGTTGGTTGCGACCAACTTATATGGTTGTAACCAGATGTCAAAAAATTAAGGTGTGGATGCAACCATCCTTTGTTTGGTTCCATCTGGGTGCATCCATGCCCGGACGTTGGTTGCAACCAACTTTTATGGTTGTAACCAGATGTCAAAAAAATTTAAGGCATGGATGCAACCACATTATCTGGGTGCATCCATGTGTTAAAAAAAAATTAAATGGATACAACCAGGCAGTCTGGTTGCATCCATGTGTCCACTGTTTGGATGTGACCAGGCCACTTGGTTGCATCCACTATCTCACTTTTTTGGAGACATGGATGCAACCAACATAGGTGGTTGCATCCAGGGTCACAAAATAAAAGGCGGTGTGGTTGCAACCAACACTCATGGTTGCATCCACGGTGTGTGTAATGGATGCGACCACCATTCTTGGAAGTAAGTACATGCAGCTAGATTTAGCTGTACAGGGTGTGCAGGGGTGCACGTCTGACTTATATACTCGGGTGTAAGGTAGAGATGCTGTAAATAGACAAAATATGCACCCATCTATAGGAAGGGTAAATGAGGGGGAATGTAAGTAAGACAAGTCAACATATGGTACACCCACCTATATAGGAATCTGGATGATGAGGAGTAACCCGTGAGCTGCAGCTGCATGGACCACACAGGACCTGGTCAATGGGGAAGCACCCAGCCTGTGGCAGGGTGAAATAAAAAACCAGAAGAAGCTGTGCAAGCACAGCTGCAGGCACCCAAAAGGGTAAGGGATTGGGCGGCCCCCGCCCTGCAAAATAGGCCCAGCGTGGAGTGCAAAATCCCCAAAACGAGCTGTGCAAGCACAGTGCCAGGCATCCCACATGCCCCCTGAGCAGGCCAGTGGATAGGGGCTGGAGGAGCAGTCCAGGGCCTGCAAAAAAGGCCCAGTGTGTGGTGCAAAATTGGCCAAAACGGGCTGCGCAAGCGCAGCACCAGATGTCCCACATGCCCTCTGGGCAGGCCAGTGGATAGGGTCTGGATGGGAGCAGCCCAGGGCCTGCGAAAAGGCCCCTGTGGGGGTGTAAAAAGCCCCAAAACGGGCTGCACAAGTGCAGCATTGGACGTATCCATGGTGGTCACGTCACACCACCATGGATACATCCATGTAAGGCAAGGTGGTTGCAACCAACCAATATGGTTGCAACCAAGCACTTGGTTTCAAACCACCGATCTGACCCCAATAGGGCCAACATCCCCAAGCTTGAGTGGGCCCTAGTGAGGCCTGATTTGACATAGCCTGAAGTGAACACGAGTTGCGAACCGAGTCCTGAGCCGAGTTTGGGCTTGGAACACCGAGCTTGAGTTCTACCGGAACTTCAGTTGGAGGCACAACTGAAGTTCTGGTGGAACTCAAGTTGGAAGTGGTGGGGTGTTTTTAATGTATACAAGATATGCCTTCGCTACGCTCCGGCGCAAGGGCTGCGCATTGAAAGGGACACTCTAAGTTTCAGGAATCAATTTTCAAACCACTGTATTGAAGCTCGCTAGATATTCGAGATCTAGACTACTTTGTTGACAAATAACGAAATAGACACTGGTTAAAAGGTTTGGAAAGTTGAACAGAATGTCAGCCTTCGAATTAAATATGGATTTATGGATGTGGCTAAAGCGCGCCGGAAAAAACCGAGTTGAATTCCTTAAGAACTGTATATAACACGAGATTGTCATATGGAAGCTAGTGGCAGTGCTCTCAGGGGCGAATGCCCAAAGCTCATCAGGAATGAACCTAAGGGCAGCGAGAGAAAGCATACCAGAGTGTGTCCTCGAGGTGTTGGCTGACAGGAACTCGACAGAATCGGTGAGAAATAAATTGGCTTCGGTAGGTGCGGCATGCCCATTTTTAGCTGAGACGCCGTAGTTGTGGCGCTGTCAGGAGTCCCAGCGGCGACACACACCTAATACGGCCAAATCAGTGCGGTTGCAAGAAAATAATTTGATACGAAACTGACCAGTGCATGTCCAGAAGTAGGACGTAGGAAACCAAATCAAAGCCACGGTGGCGGCGTGGTGCAATTGTAACGCCTGGGGCAGGGCAAGCAGCTGGCAGAGAACATCGTGTTGGACCAAAGAAAATATTACTGTTTATTCGAGCCGGGAAACCGCATGGGAGACGGTAACACACACCTTCTTCCTCACTCCCCGCCCTGTACCGTCTGTAAGAATTGAGGAGTGCGGACTGTTGGAATGGAAAAGGCGACTCACCCAGATGCAAAGCTCGAGGCATTGAGAAACTCCAACTATTCGATGATAGAGACGACTTTAAACGATGGTTGCACAAGTAACTTATGTAAACTAACTTGCCCTGCCACAAGTAACTTGTAGCTAACTTGTGGCGGGGCAAGTTAAATTTACCCGCACAGTTCCGCACAAGTACAAGTTCCGCACAAATAAGTTAACTTAAGTTAAAATAAGTAAGTTACATGTTAATGGTTCTTTCATCCCGGTGCCTATGGGGTGCCATCCTAGCACCTAATATCACCTCAAATATGAGTCTCTTGCAGTTCTATGATGCTTTGAGGCAATGATCCATGTTGTCGTGACTAATGTTCTGCTGGGAGCAAGTTCAAGCTGGCGAAGAGATGCATTGGAGGTGTAGGACATCGAGGTTGAGTTCATTTTGCAAGATATTATTTGTACGTCAGATCTGGGCTGCATGGGTGCTTGTGTGGTGCTCGTTTTGGGTGCGGTGACTGTTTTGCCCCAAAGGTGAACTAACTTGCTTTTGACTTTGGATGATCAAGGGCATGTGGGATTTCCTTCAGTGTATGACTGCTCAAACATCAGAACTAACCTTTTCATGTCAGGTGCTCCCTGATGACAGCTGTACCTGGATTGCATCTCCGAACATGTGAAGTGCCCCAAAAATCAAATCCAGCCAATGTTCAGCTCAAAATATTACCTGACTTGATGTGCAGATGTTATTTAATCATTGAATACTCTCAGTTTGAGTCTTTGAATGTCTTGAGGCTTGCGAGATGCTAACTTGCATGAATTGATCATACAAGTTGATTTTGGCCGAGAATTGATGCCATCTGATGGCATAAGTTAGTTTGGTCGTTTAACTTGATCTAACTTGGCCCACAAGTTCGCTTAAGTTAGCTCTGGCTACCTTCAATTAACTTAGCATCTTGCAGTTCAACTCGATGAATGGAGTGTTTGAAGAGAACAGGGTTGTTTAACTTGGAGAAACAGATAAACAGGTGGTAACTGATGGCATCTAAGTTAATTTGTTCGTGTTACTTTGATCTAACTTGGCGGGCAAGTTAGTTACTCGCAGTCGACTTGTGCTACCTTCAGTTCACTTCTTAACTTATAGGTCAAGACAACAGTCGAATGGGTAGCATGTTTTGAAGGTCATTTAAGTTGAGGCGAGACGGACCTAGGGGCATTATTTGATTGGTAGCTAGCTTCTCAATACCTCCGAAATGTTTGGTAAAGTAGATTCCAAGTACTTCCCCAGACTTGACTTCGTTTAACTTGAAGAAACCGGTGAACCTGGCGGTAACTGATGCCATCTGATGGCATAAGTTAGTTTGCTTGTGTTAACTTCGTCTAACTTGGCCCGGAAGTTAGCCTAAGTTAGCTCAAGTTAACTTAAGTTAGCTTGGGCTACTTGAGTAAGCTTGTTACTTTGGAGTGTATGAAGAGAACTGGGTTGTTAAACTTGGAGAAACCGGTGAGCTTGGGGTTAACTGATGCCATCTGATGGCATAAGTTAGTTTGCCCGTGTTAGCTTTGTCTAACTTGGCCTGCAAGTTAGCTTAAGTTAGCTCAAGTTAACTTAAGTCAGCTTGGGCTACCTTCAGTTAACTTGTTACCTTGGGGTTAATGAAGAGAACTGTATTGTTTAACTTGGCGAAACAGGTGAGCTTGGGGGTAACTGATACCATCTGATGGCATAAGTTAGTTTGCTCGTGTTAGCTTCGTCTAACTTGGCCTGCAAGTTAGCTTAAGTTAGCTCAAGTTAACTCAAGTCAGCTTGGGTTACCTTCAGTTAACTTGTTACCTTGGAGTTAATGAAGAGAACTGTATTGTTTAACTTGGCGAAACAGGTGAGCTTGGGGGTAACTGATGCCATCTGATGGCATAAGTTAGTTTGCTCGTGTTAGCTTCGTCTAACTTGGCCCGCAAGTTAGCTTAAGTTAGCTCAAGTTAACTCAAGTCAGCTTGGGTTACCTTCAGTTAACTTGTTACCTTGGAGTTAATGAAGAGAACTGTATTGTTTAACTTGGAGAAACAGGTGAATGGGCAGTAGCTGATCATCTGACGGCAGAAGTTAATTTTTTCGTGTTACTTGTTACTTTGATCTAACTTGGCGGGCAAGTTAGTGTCAAGTTGCTTGCAGTTAATTCACTTGGGGGGAGGCCGGTGAAGTAGGGAAATGTCCCTGGAGTGCGGTTTGGGATAGGTCAAAGGAAAATGGAAGAATGATGGAGCAGTGGAGTAGGCAAAGTAGCAATATGGGTAGGTAAGATAGGAAGTGTCGTAATGTTGGCTTTTGGTACGGAAAATGAGGAACTGTAGGCCTGGATAGAAAGATGGCTCGGGCGTGCAGCCTGAGATACTAGCAGGAAGGTAGGGAGTGGCTGCAGAAGGGCAACCGTGGGTATTGAGAAGCGAAGTTTCTCTCCTTTGTGCGCAAAGAAGAAGAACCCAACAGAGGCAAGAAGCACGGTTGAATGCTGAGGTGTCAGATGACCACGTGAGGCTAAGCCGATTAGCTGGAGAACACAAAGGTATACTGCTCAGAGGTGTTGATACCCCTGAGAGAACACACGAGAAGAGTTATGAGCCCAGGCAAGGCAATTTGAGGTAGATGGGTCCGCCCGAGTGGCTGGTGAGTGGCAAGCTAAGATGTGGCATTGTTTTGCTCATGATCCGATACAAACCTAATTACCTAATCACCCAGCGCGTCCGTTCTCTAAGACCGCTGGGGCTGCAATATCTAAAAAAAATGTATGTAGCCCATGTCAAGGCAAAAGCCAAGAATCCAGACAGCTAATCAATCCCTACACCCATGGCATGCAAGATTGCAATGACTCAGTCGGAAAAATGCAACATAAGCAAGGAAACTGCCTGCCAACAGTTCCAGTGTTGGCCCCAACAACACCCTTGTGTGCACGACCTACGAACCATGGGTTTCGGAACTGACTTCGCCATCTGAATTCCTGTCAAAGAAAGGATAGGTAAATCATATGTACGAAAATGCACATCACCATAACCAAAAATCCAACTTTTTATAAAAGACGTCCGAGCACACAGCTCGGAGATGTTGAATAAATATTGGAAGTGAATGCCCAAAACTCATTCAGGGCTTGTCTTGAAATGCAAAATGAACAGTTGATCTTGTACTGTACCGACGGACTTGTGCCCAGCGATCGTGGGAAGGGTGGCTGTACACCAAATCCAAATGCTTTGTCAGCATAGTGGATTCGAATCTGCGAAAATATAAGAAAGAATAAATGTAGTTAGTAGCCCAAAAAAATCAGAAGAATGAAAAGTATCAATGTAACCCTGGTATTTGCACCAGAAGAGGCTGTAAGAAATAAAAATGCCGCAAATAATGCAGCTGAGTAGCCATCCAACCATCCATGTGAACGATTTCCACACTTTGGCCATCCGGCTCTGCCATACCGGTGCTTCACACGGTATAACTCATACTTTAAGCTTTTTTCTTCTCATGAGACACCCGAATTTCTTATAATTCAAGTTTCTGGATATCGCCCAAATAAATTGTACCAAGGATTGGGCGGCTACTTATACTTTTTCTTGGCCACAACCCGAACCAGTAGCATGAAATGGCCCTATCGAGGATGGAATCTCGGTATTCTATCACATTTGAATCAATAGCGGTCACATTTAACATCCGTATCCTGTTTTGCCTATGCCGTGCCTAAAATAAAATTGTACCAAGGATTGGACAGCTACTTTACTTTCTGCCGATCACAGCCCGAACCAGTAGCATGAAGTAGCCCTAGTGCGTATTGAATCTCGGGATTCCATCACATCCGAATCAATAGTGGTCACATTCAACATCCATATCCTGTTTTTCTTGTGCCCTGCCTAAAATAAAGTTGTTAGTGTTGCTTGCAGTTAATTCAGGCTATTGGGAATTGGTTACTATTAATCTGGTAAAGAAACATGAGACACCTGCAGACGAAGGCTGTAATTTAAATGAGTACAATACTATCAACCCACCAGTACACTTGGGGGGAGGCCGATGCTGTGCATGGCATAACTCGTATGGCAGGGATCACAGTCAGCCCGCTTCCTCTGTTGTGGCTGTGCTTGTCCTGCGTACGCAAGACTTCGAATAATACCGAGGATTTGATGTTCGGCTTGATCGCCGGTCAACTGTTGAACATGAACCAGAATGGCAAGCTGAGGTGTTTTGTTCAAGTCGGTTGGTGACGATAGACGCAGAAGTAAGGGCAGAGAAGCGGAGTCTCTGACTGGGTATTGGCGCATACGGATACAGACGATCTGTCTGGAAACATCTTCTCCGGGTTCACAGGAACCAACTTGGATCTCTCAATAGGGACGTCGGATTCACCCGCAGTTGTGTGTCCAACTTGAATGAAATGAAATTATATTTATCCTCCGAAATCCTCCCATAAACCCTGGTACATGATCGTTCCATTCTAAATTAGATACCTATCGAGCAATCAGACCCAAAGCGAGCGAAGAGATTATGAAGGGACCTACCGATAATGCGGAGACGCATCCCGCATGTCTGCGAACACGTCCATCTCGCCTTTGCTCTCCTCAATCTGCACCGCCTTGATCGCATTCAACCGGCGATAGTTCCGGCTCATAAAGAGCGCTGTTGTGAATCTATAGTGATGTCAGCTCGCTGCTCTCCAGCTCCCAAAAGGCGAAAGGTCGGCATACAAGAGACAGAGGCAGCCAATGGCGGTTCTGTGGCCGGGCTGGTACCGTCGGCTTGTCTTGGGGGCAATATACAAACGATGAGCACACACTAGATGGATTGATCGGTCAGTTCAAGTAGTCGTTGCAGCCTGCGTCACGAAAGAAACACACCCGCCCAGATTCCCTAGGCCGATCACCAGGTATAGATAACCAAGCGGAAAAACCAACAGTGAGCCGACGAACCGGATTGTGTACCCAATGATCCCCATGATGGCGACCCCGAGAATGTACGGCCCACTGCGTTCATGTATTTAGAAAACAATTCTGCGGCCAAATTCAGATCGATTGATGCTTACTGCATCTTGGTCTTGTCGGAAATACGTGAGAGAGCTACGGTGACGAGACACACAAAGATGTATGGCGGGGCCGACATCAACTGCACGCAAAACAGCACCCCGGGATCACGGATCTATGTACATATCATACGAGCGGGATCATCCGCATGACAAGGAGAGGACCAAAGATAAAGGGCGGCAGCGTACTTCAAAAACACCAGAGCATATAGGTACAAGTTGTAATCCCCCGCCGCCTGGCAGAAGAATTTGATCTCGAATTTCTTCGAGAGACCTGCGGAATCCTTCGTGAGGTCGACCAGATATGGGCGCTCGGCAGAAGTCAGGAATTTGGCCTTGTCCGGATACTGTGAGTGAATATTCATCAGCATCGCAGTCGCAGTCGCAGTCGCAGTGGCATAGAGAGGTATTTTTGAGCACACGCACATCGGGCAGGAACCGGAAACCAAGGACAGCAATGACTACCATAACTGGATATGGTTGAGTTGAGGTTGAATTGCGGTAACATCAGTCAGGCGGATACATACCGAGCCCCTCTAAGAATGCATTAATAATACATTGAGAACGAGTTATGGGCACACATACCTAAGAGGAAGATCCAACTCCACCCTTTCAGGTTTCTGATTCTGAAATCACATAGTTCAACCCCGTGTGCGAGGGCTTGTGTAGTGCTGAATGCACCCGTCCATCTTTTGAATCGCAAAAGCTAGAAGCCCCCGAAGGCGCCGGTCAATGTGTTTGCGCCGATGAAGAGTCCCATGCGTTGAGCGTAGAATCGGCGGGGGTACCACTGCGAAAGGTAGAACGTAGCCCCCTAAAAAGTCTCGGTATTCAAGGGAAAAATATTCAGACATTAAATTCGCACCGGAAGTAGCCCAGCCTCCGCAACACCGAGGAAGAACCGCGCAACTACGAGATGCTCGTAGCGCTTCACAGCCGCCATGGACACCGCGGTTGACAATCAGATTTCAGAGTTGAGCGGTGAATATTTTGACGTACTCATGATAGACCCCCAAACGAACATGAGGAACACGACTGGAGGAGAGATTGTCAATGTATCATGGGGGCTCCCGTGATTGAGACGTACGCCAAAGATTCGGGCGGACTTTCTTGAGCACCATATCGCTTGGGACCTCGAAAAAGCAGTACGGCACGAAGAAGCATCAGCAGAGGCGCATACACCTGCATATCTAAAACTTAATACAATTATGTCGGTACCAAACACGATCCTGACTCGCTGGGAATGCCACCAGAATATGATAATAGCTGTGAATGGCACAGACAGATCGGTGTGAAAGCGGTGTTGAACGGCAGAAGCATGAAAACCTACCTAATTGGCCCGGTTATGGCTTCGTCGGTGTCGCTTGGTGTTGCTGGCCAACTATTGGTGAGTTCCCAATCGAGATAGTTGCACGTTTTCGCACTCCATCTGATTGATCTCCCGCAGGGTATACATGCCCTGCGCAACGATACTCCATGATTTATTCGAGTAAGTGTCGTTGCAGATGACCTTGGAGACAAAGATGAAGAGGGTGGTGGCCGGAAGAGCCGCGCACGGTGGGGAAACACGCTTTTAGGCGCTGCAGCAAGACAAGTGCCGCATAGGTGACAGACCGATGCAACTTTGTGGGATGGAGGGTGTGATAGATTGGGTTTGAAATGGTTTCCCGGAAGATTTACAGATAAGACAGGTAGGCGACCCGCCAAGTTAGTACAAGTTGATTTTGCAGCCCGTGGGAAAACTTAAGTTAACTTGCGGCACGCCTGCCGAAAGGGGCAAGTTCCGCACAAGTTACTTTTCATAAGTTACTTTTTACGGACTCACTTTAAACCTGTCTGAAAGATTACGGCCAAGTCTTCTGGACGAGAGAATAGGGTCCAGAAGGTCGTGCAGATAGTACATGCTTGAGCCAGCGACCTGGAGGTGAGGTTGAGCTTCTTGCATGACTTCAGGGCTCCTTTTGAATGGTAGCGTTGCGTTGATTCTTGTGGAGGAATCCCGGCTTGGGCCTTGAATACTTGAACGTCACAGCGGAGTGTTGAAGTGGATTAGCAAGCGTAGCTGAACACGGCAGTCCATAAAGCATGTTGATATAGAAGTTCAAGGATCTTGCTGGATTCGATGTGTGTCAAGACTGCAAGACGAGGTAGAGAGTCGCGAGGTCTTCCCGGGTTTGGTCCATGATTCGTGCTCAAGCTAGAGATGTTTTCGAAGATGTTTGCTTTGTTATCTCTTGCCGCATTGTCCGTGGTAGAAGACAGAGAGAAGAGAAGACCGGGCAGCGGAGGGGGAGCAGAGCGATGCGATTGGGGAGGAGATGATGGGGGTGTGAAAGAGGAGCGTGTAAAGAGAGCCTTCCTTTTGAATGGAAATTCAGCGGCTGATCAGCGAGATCAAAAATAACGCAGAAACCGTCCAGCTGGCTGGACAGAAGCCAATCTGTGATGCAGGGTTCTCAAGTGCTCCCGAAAATAAAACAGGAATGACTTAGACCGCGATATTGAAGTATGAGGACAGCGCAATGTCTTCAAGACGTCTTGATGCTTTTTGCATCTTGCGGAGTGGTTGATTCAACGAAGTAAGGAGGAAGCAAGGTGCAGCACTTCAGACAGCCTGTCTTTTTGAGTAGGCTTTGAGCGCTTGATTGTGGGTCGTGTGACCGCTCTAAATGAAGCTCGGTGGAGTTTGCCAGCGAAATGGTGATCGGGTTTAGAACTGGCACTATTTCTGAATACCTGTGGGAAAGAGGTACTTCAAATTGAGACCGCTTTGAGCCTTGTGCGAACATTTTTGAGAAAAATATTCCAGATAGAGTGAGAGCAAACACTGTGCACATACTGATTCAAGGGATCTGCTTAAGATACGATGGGTGGCTGAAAAGAAATTGCAGAGCGGTCAGTTCCGTGAACCAAAGATAAATTCTGAGGCACTGGAGATCCCCGAAACTGAACGGGAACTTGCATGCACATGCGGGAAGCGCCGCGGATAGTGGGAAAAATAGAAGGTTGCAAACATGTGCAATGTGACACGAGGCATCTGCTTAATATACGAGCTATCAGGTCAGCTGAGATAGCGAATGGGGTAATATCAACAGGCCAAACAGGTGCACTCTGATTCGATAGATCTCCTTAATATACGAGTAATAATGTGCTGTACACTGTTTCAATACAACTTAAGTTCTGTTGCAACTCGAGTTCGAGTTTTGGTAAAAGTGCCTGTATCTTAATATAACCTAATAAATTATCTGAAAGAAAGGCCAGACTTAGGTGAGGTGAGAGGAAACTGACCATCAGCTCTATTGGGATGGTTCCCGCAATAATAGGTCCCATCGCCCTTAGGCCAGAGGTGGGCATTGAACCCGTCAGGGGTAAAATGATTCACGCATCCCTGGCAGGTCCGGAGGAGATTGGTAAAATTGTCGAAGGCGATGCTGAGGACCCCAGGGGTGGTGCAGAGGTGGCAGATGAGAACACCGACAATGGTGTTACTGTACTGCGAGGCATCGCAAACGCGGGCACATATAGTGCCTGGACGTCCGGTGTTAGAGTAAGGGCGGAGGCGTGAGGGGAAGTCGGCGGAGGCCTCATCGCCTCCTAGAAAATGGTCGCTAAAAATTCCTGGCAGACAACAGTTTACCAGAGTTCAGTGAAAGAAAGGACTGAGCTCACGGGTGTCTTCAATCGCTTTTACCTGCTTGGCCAGGGCTGCCAGGAATTGATCGTCTGCAAAACAATTAAACAATGCGAATGGTTCTTGGAAAGAGCGCAGCCCACCTCCGCGGATATTGAATTCAGCCTCAGCAGGGGTGTAGCGGGAGATATATGGATGGCTGGGAGCGCCTGCGCCGAGGGGTTTCGGTCTTGGCTTTGTGGCCTGGAGGCGAAGCTGGGAGCCCCCAGGCAGAGCGGAGATTCCCAGCTCCAGTCGCGTGGAGGCAGCACGAACAGGGGGAGCACGAGAAGTAGGAGTGGGCTTTGGGGTAGTGAAGAGATCTTCGTCATCACACATGGACGAGGCTGCCCGGGGAGCGGCTGAGGTGGGTGTGGGGGTGCGGAAGAGGTCATCGTCACCGAATAGCGATGAAGACGAGGGTGCTCGAGTGGCTTGAGTCACAACGAGGACGTCATCGTCGTTGTCGTCTATGAGAATTGGGGCCGATGAAGAACTGGGAATGGAGGCCAGAGCTACCTGCCTTTTGAGGGGCCAGCGGCGAGAGGTTGACATAGCACGGAGCGGAGGATGGCTGAATTCGAGTTTGAGCCTGTGCTCCTGCTTGACTCCAGGCTCGCACTTGACTCCAGGTTCGCGCTTAACTCCGGGTTCACGCTTGACAGAAATTGAGGTGGGGAGGGGCTCGTCCTTGACCTCCACCTTGGCGGATGGCGGGGGCCGGAGGATGGCTAAAGGGAAAGTGTTAGATCAATCAATGGTCAGGGAGCAAAAAAAGAAACAATAACTCACTGATGAATGCGCAGTGGTGGAATTTTTTTAGATCAACTTAGAGAAAGTACACAATACCAGTTAGGTGCTAGTGCGAGTCGAAGGTCATACGACTCCTCTGCAGTGCGCCGTGCGTTGCCGTAGTGCGGGCAGAGGGGAAGGGCAGAGTGGGGAAGCCTTTTGAATTCAGATGGCTGGTAGCGCGTGGAAGTGGTCGCAGTGTCAACTGTGGGACTAAGAGAGGTGGTCAAAGAAAGTCAGTTGAAAGTAGGGAGGAGGGTGAATGCTACACTGACTACCGCAAGGGTTCAAATGCATGAGCTGTGCGGCTGAAGCTCAGGAGCTCACCGGCACCATTGGCTTGGGCAAGTAGTTTTTGGCATAGATTCAGAGTGTCGGCCGAAGGATCGTCGTCGGCTGGGGAGTAGGTGGGTGAAGGAACGTGCTGCCGGTGCCAATGGATGGGACCATTCCCAATCGCCTTTTGGAGCCAAGACTTTTGTTGTGCAGCATCGTAGGTCGACACCTTCGCCGGGGGGAATCGGCGTCCGTGGGAGTAAAAGAATTGAGAGTTTGACATGCCAAGTGTAGAGGAGCACGAGAGATCAAGAGTTTAGAGACTGGAAGAGGGTAGCGATAGCAAGAGAAGGTGCCAGTCGAGTTGAGTCTACTGAGATGAGGTGAAAATAGGATTCCAGTGTTTTATATTTTTCCTAGATCTAAGAAGAGTTGCCATTATCTTCGGATGGGCTTTAACGGGAATTGCGAGCAAGTAATCAGCGCGCGCCCGCGCGGCGCGAAATGCAGAGACCTCGGATTTAGGGGCTGTGCGTCACCACATGGAAAAAGATAAAAAAGAATTGTGAACGGGGACCAGAATATTTGCCTGCGTGTGCAGAAGCGTGTGCAGTAGTGTGTGCGGAATTGAAAAGAGAGTTGGACATAAGCCTACCGGTTGTTGGATTCAGAAGACTACTGCTTGTTGGATTCAGAAGTGTCTGTGGTTCTTTAATTCTAATTCAGAAGTGGAGACAAGAATGCGGACGTCAGCCTGCTTTGTAAGTCTGTGACTCAGTGACCGGGTTCTCGGGCGGTGGGTGATGCGCCCTCAGAGCGCCCTGATGCGAGACGTGTTTGGATTGCGGGCTCTAGTCGATCAAAGCCAGGTCTAGGCCATCAATAATGGCATTTATTATGTGATATTATGTGAAACTATGTCTTCAGCCTTTTGACAGCTGCCATCAGAACCTTGATTTCAGGACGTTTCTACTACGGACTCCTGCATCACAGATGATAACGTAAACACAGAGAACCAAGACTGTTAGTGTGTAACACCCAATTGCACCACCCTTGTGTCCTCGCCTCAGCCGTGTCAAAATCGAGGGCTCCATTGATGGACTACGTGATCGAGTCTGCACACCCCCTCTCCAGTTGGTTATTTCTCGTGGAATGTCTGACCGCATTGAAAAGCAGGAGGCACATCACTTCGCTTTCCGATTCATTCTCCAACCCCAAACTTCCCGTATTGCGGTCGTGTGTTCGTTCGCATTGCAAGGGATACAGTTCCAGACCACTGATAATGCCCCGATTCCCAGATCCATCTCACAGCCTCGAGGCCCCTCTTGCTTTCAATTCACATGTCTCCGAGTTTTTCACGCACCCATTTATTTTATACATACTCACGCGAGTCCGACCCAAAGGGGCAATTCCCGGATCAATGTTTTGTGCGCGTTTGAGATTTTAAGCGAGGCTTCCTTTCGCTGAAACGGTGCACTTCTTATATGACTAGGAATAGCTAATTGATAGGTATTGCGAACAAACACCCAAAACAACCAACCACAACCAATCTACCTCCAAAGATCCAAGTGCTTCTCTTTGTGAGTTCGGGTCCGGGCCGTAGTATGCGACCAGCAGGCTTGAACAAACACAAGTTTGATTTATAGGCTTCTAACAACACACTCTACAACGTACTAGCAATATGCAACCGCCAACAACAACACTGCTAGGAACCTAGGGATGGTCCGGGGGGTGTGTTTTATATGGGGGGTGGATACAAGATGGCTGGACCGTTAGGTCGAGAACACCAGGGCAGAGTATGTAGGTTTGTGAAAATCCTCGCTAAGGGCGCACCCGAAGACTACTGAGGCTAACAACAAGGGACTTCAATCCTCAAACGGCAAGGCAAGTTGGGGGCTTCCCAGAAGAGTCCTTGAACCGTCGACCTATTCCTTAACCAAGAACAGGAACCTTTCCGCTTTTATCGGCACTAGCTCACTACAAGCGTCCAGCTAGCGACCCAACACACTACGACAGAGCTTCCGTCTATATCGGGGTGAAGGCGAAGTAACTGACAAGTTATAGCCAAACTAGAGGTGGGGGCACCTAGTCCGTCTTCTTCTTAGTGGGCTCAAGTCAACACACAATCCACCTAGCAAGCGATCCAACACACTACGACAGAGCTTCCGTCTTGTCGGGGTGAAGGCAAAGTCACTAGCGCAAACTGCAGCTGGGTCTCGAAGAGAACACCCTTGTTTTATATGTGGAGGTCTAGGACCAACAACACGAAATCCTCAACTTAGTCACTCGTTGTTTCCAGAGTCCACAGTCTACTGATTCCAATATAAAGACTACTACAAGTGAAGTTCGGTATCAACCTCCACTAGCAGCCTGAGAGCACCAGCACCAGCTTCGTCCAAAGTCTGGGGCGTAATGTTCTTAGACCCTAGTCTGCTCTGCGCTCCCTTTTATACTACTAGGTTCAAGATACATGTGAAAAGCGAGCTGAATAATACAATAAGCAATATTAGATGAAGAGAGATACGGTCAGCCAATGAGACGACTGCCGTTTGGTTTTGGGACAGGTTTGGTATACGCCAGGTCAGCCTCGCTGACCGGCTAGTGTTCAACCGTGGGTATATCAACTGATCCTCAGCCCTCCGTCTATGCCGAGCACCACTTCCGGACCAACCGGCAAAATAACCGGTGGTCTAGGTCATCTCTGCTCTGTCAGAGCGTCGATCTATTACATCTAGGCGACGCAGTGTTGCGACCGACATCAAATGGTCATAGTTCGTTTGTCAGGACGTCAATCAACCCTCTGGTCATCGGTGCAGACTGTATGATCGTCCCCAGCTCCGTTCCAATAGCCTGCTTGCTATTCCGTTCGTCCTAGCTGCCCAGATCGGGCACTATCCTCGTGTTGTCTCATCTCTGGTGTCGTGTTATGTCTTTGTCAAAGCCCTAGCCGGTCGCTAGTCGGGTCGTTCCGCCTATCGCCGTCCTAGTCGCTTATCTAGAGATCAGATAGTACCACCGGATCTCGCGCCGAGCTTCCTAGCTCAAGGCGCCAGCCCCTAGTTGCACTTCCATCGTAGATATCCGTCTGCTAGATCATTGCTAGCTCCTTCGCAAGCCACCTCTGGACTACTAGAGTCTCCTAGGTCATGTCTCATGAATGTATAGGCAGTGGTTTAATCCCTGGTTGTTTATACACTCGACTAGCCACTAGCGCATCACACTAGTGTAGCCTCGTGCTACAGTCAGCAGTTAGGGCTCACTCTGACTCTCCTTTATATCACCTAACAAGTGGTCTGTGTACTAGCTAGGATGCTAGTAATCAACAGAAGTGCTAGTTGCTTCCCATTGTATAAATACTGGTCATAGGAAATCGCAAAAATAGCCCTAGATGCCGCGCATTTATGTTACGCCGTTTCATCGCACCACTACCGTCGCAAATTTCATACAGTGAGTGTCCTATTCATTCTACATCCAGGCGCATGTCCCTTGACCACGGCAACACCCACTCGCCTTGGTGACATGACACGGGGAGCCAGGCGCGCGTGTCTCACTCACCCATTGCCGTGTCCCACTCACGCGTCGTCGCGTGCCACTCTGCGGTAGACGCGTCAGAATGCGAGGTGGGGGGAACATGCCCGACCCTGGGATCCCTGCTCCTGCCCCACAAACTGTAGTGTCTGTCAAAAGGTGCGCGCTTTAAGGGTGGACCTTCTGTGCCGCCCGTAAGGAAAGCATCAGAATGCGGAAGCCCAGTTGACTGTAACGAGTGTCACCATCATGCTTGTTCGCCATGCTTGCCTTCGTTTCGTTTCGTTCCTTCCTCACAGTCTCTTCCATTTCACTTTGTTACCTTGCGAATACGACGGACTTATACCGTTTCTCGCAGAACTGCCATGAAATAGGTAGGATGTCAGGCCCAGCTCGGCGGTGGGTACGATTCGGTGGGTCGCTCATTCCGTTTCTTCCACGCTCCTTTTTGCTTGCGGCTATCTACGTACGTGGCGTATCTCCTCCGCCCTAGCCGTCACGCTCGGGATTTGGTTGGGGCTGGATGGCGTCGATCCGGTGTAGCATGAGACAATCAAGGTAAGGTTTTTCTTTCAATCTTTTTCATCTTCTTCGCAATTACGGCAGACGTTCTTTCTACCTTCATATCCTCCTTCTCACCCTTCTCCTCCTCCCCCTGGGTTTTTTCTATTGAGGGTGGGGGGCCACCCCATATACAAAAAATGATAGGTTTTAGCCGACCCTCCCCAATTTCGCGGGCTCCCCTTGCTCGCCAGTCTATCTCCGAGACTATCAGACAGGGGTCCTCGCCCAAATGATGCAGGTCGGCGTTGCCGAAGCAGCAGCTTGGTAACAGTACATTATCCCGCAGCTCCTCATCCTCACGCGGCGGGACGCCCCAACACACCTCGACGCTTTCGCCTCACCCCCACCACTTCAATCTCTCGCAATGTACGCCCGACCTCGGCTTGTCTTCCACCCATTCCAACTTTACCGTCCACCTGAACTCGTCCCAAATCATTGCCTCTTTGCCGTCCAAGCATTCGAGGTATTCTACAGAGTCAGGGAGTGCGAGTGGGGGATGAGGGGAGGGCCAAGGAGGCGAGGTGTGCGTTGAAGAAGATCTTGCATGAGGTGAGTGTTCGCTTCCGTGTTTCTCTTAAGCATTTATTTCTTTATATCCCCGTTTATTCGGTTCACATTCGCTTCGGGTGAATCTTCGTTTTCTTTCTTTCTTTTTTCTTCTTCTCATTATGTGCTGCTTCCTGCGGGAGAAGGTGTGCTCTCTTGCGTTCGCGGGGTCCGTGGGGATATACGAGAAGGCAAACGAACACGCACGGCGCACAAAATTGCAGGTTTGCGTACAGGTGCGCGGCAAATTTCCTTGGAGTTTGAGGTAAGGTACGTTTCATTCCTCTCGAAAGTTCCTACGCTCACACAATTCTATTTAAGCGATAAATCTGTAATTAGCAGCGAAAATGAAGGAAGGAAAGATGGGTGTGTACCTGCGATACAAGTTAATAGCACGCACGTGTAAGTAGTACATTTCAGTATATGTATTTTCTTCTTATATATATGACCCGTAAATTGGGGTACCCAAATGAACCACACATATGGCTGGTTAGGAATGGAGCAAGGATCCGGAAATAAATGTGACCTGAATATGACCCAAGTCCACCTTGTTGGATTGGGATGCAGAAAGAATTGGAGGAAGGTCCCCCACCCCCTAACGAATCTCACGACGACAGGGCCCGAGCGGAATGAATACGAATATTGCGCATTCTGTGGGTGGGCATGTTCTGTTACGCAACTCACAATATTTCTTTGTGCCAAGGAAGACACTTGTTATTCACGTGCAAGACTGGATGTCTAGATCAAACGAAGGACGGAGGAGAATGAGAACCTTATCACCCGGGCGGACCAGACTGATTGGGATTATAGGTTTGTTTTTACCCAGTCGGCGGTCATTACTGCTGTCTGAAATATGACATTGATATGATTTTGACATATCATGTTATATGGATGTCATATCGCACCCCGGGGCTCCGTATCGTATACGTATTATATTATCTAGTAAGTATCATAATATATTATTGATATATCAATTAATACTCGATGCGCTGTGGTCTGAGTGCGCGTGGGAGAGAACTGGAACTGGGGGACAGTGACCAGCGCCGATGAGGCGAGAAGAAAGAACAGCGAACTGACCGAAAACAGTCCTCTGCGAGCCAAAACAGGCTGACACCGCAGAATGAATATGAAATGGAAGAGAAAAAAGAAAGAAGCAGATAAGACCCCAGGGCGCCCAAAATCCATTGATAGCCTATGTGAATGATGTCAGTGAGGACATCCATGGTTAGTTGAATTATGACCAAACTGTCCACGAAGCTGATGCTTGGCATAGGATTGGGACGATCAGAAAAACCACCTGGGAACCCCTTTCAATTCCCGGGGACGATGGTGATCGGATGATCATCCACCTGATCGTGAAAGTTACGAGTACTTTATGTACTCTTCTTTTCATAATCGGAACCAGCTTTTCGAGTTGGCGATACATTTATCAGTGCGTCTATCGGAGGTAATGAAATAGTGGCTGTGTCCATTAGATTCTTGAAGTCTTTTTAACAGCCTCATCTAATGAATTTAGTGATTATATAATCCATACAGATGGGGTGGGTTCGAATTCGCCGTGTCGATTTTTTTGCATCATTTTTTTCATAATACGTAGACAGCTCGGTGGCGGCGAGTGTAGTCTATACTTGATGTGTAGTGCAGTTGTCCTCTTTAAATTCGACTTATATTGTGTTTTTCGCAGCCTGGGAGTGTGTTGATGCGCTAGCATATAATGTCGGTATCTGGTCCCCACGGTTCACGCGTTCGAGAAGGATCATCCTTTGTGGGAGACGCATTACCTCAGATGCGACCGGAGGGATTTGCAGGTCATGGTGCCGAATTTTGTAGGGGGTTCATTGCCTAGAATGGATCAAGGGGATCGCGAATACTATTGTTGCACTATGCTGACCTTGTTCAAGCCCTGGAGAAAAGGACAGGATTTGAAGTTGGACACCGATTCATGGCACAAAACCTTTATTGAGCATCAGTTCGCAGACAGATCTCAGACGCTGATGAAGCATTTCAACGTGCGATACGAGTGCAATGATGCGTGCGACGACTATAGTTCACTCGATAAAAATAAGAGGAGAGCAATGCCTTTGTTCGGTGGAAATTCGGAAACCGGACCGCATGGCGATGAATCCGATGAAACATATGGCGACTGGGACGATGAGGTTCCGGGTGATGTTGAGCAGGACCTTGTTAAAGGACCTAAGCAGTTGGCGAAGGAAAAATCTATGAAGGAGGTCGAGCGCGTACTTCATACTGCAGGATGGACCGCAGTCTATTGTTCCACCTCCCAAACACTTGCGCGACTAATACCAACGAAACAACTCTCAGGTGCTCAGTGGAAAATGAGAATTGCGAACCTAAAAGAAGCTGTGTTCAAAGCCAAGTTCAGGAATGCACCTGCAGGTGTGAAAAAAAAACGTAACTACACAGAAATCGGCATCGGAAATACCGTGACGATTCTCGAAGATTTCTATTTCACAAAGTTTTTCAGGGCCAAGAGTAAAAAGGCACAAAGCGCTATTGACTCAAGCAGCACGGAGCTCGAATTAAACATTGAGCAGGAACGAGCCTTCAGACTAGTCGTTAACCATGGAATAGACGACAGTGCACCCCCCTTGCGAATGTATCTGGGCGGAGTAGGCGGTACAGGCAAAAGTCAAGTTATCAAGGCGTTAGTTAATTTTTTTGAGGGCCGAAATGAGTCTCACAGATTCATTGTGCTGGGTCCTACCGGGACATCCGCTGCTTTGTTGAACGAGAGCACATATCACGCCGTGTTAGGTATCAGAGACACAATGGACGATTCCGAACGCATTGCAGGAGTGATGGTCCGCAAAGTCCAAGAATGTCTGAGAGGCGTGGAGTACGTATTCATCGACGAGATCTCTATGGTGTCCTGTAATGCGTTGTACAGTATAAGCGCACGGTTGGCATTGTGTTTGGGAGAGCCCAACAAACCGTTTGGGGGAATGAACATGATAGTTGCAGGGGATTTTGGCCAATTGCCTCCTGTGAACGCTAAAGCTTTGTACAGCCCCGATTCTACCGTTTCGCCTATTATCTATGCCAAGCAGAGCATCCTAGATCAAAAAAACACAATCGGCAAAATTATTTGGCAGCAGATGACTACCGTCGTTATTCTCAAACAAAATATGCGGCAAACGGCTGAAACATCGGATGACGTTAAATTTCGTACTGCATTGACTAATATGTGTTTTGCCGTCTGCACAAAGGAGGACTTGCAATGCGTAGAGAGTCGTACCATAAGTAAACGGGATAATCGGCCCAATTTTAGCAACTTACAGTTTCGAGATGTGTCTATCATAACAGCGTTCAACGCCCCGAAAGACAAGATTAATGAGCTTGGTGCGCGAAAGTTCGCAGAGGAAACGGGGCAAGAACTCACATCGTTTTATTCTAATGATAGTGTGGCAGATAACGCGGGTGACTCTCAGCGTAAGCCGAAAATGTGAGGGGTCGGCAGACTGTTAAATTGAAAACCAAATTGCCGCCAAGCAGGCAACAGCAACTTTGGGATGCACACCCGTTGTTCACTGATACGCACATCGCTGGTAAATTGGATTTGTGCGTTGGGCTGCCCGTCATGATCAGAAACAATCAGGGGACCGAGTTGTGCATTACAAAGGGCCAGGAAGGACGGGTGGTCGGTTGGGTAGAAGCCATCGGTAATCATGATCAGCGAATACTGGACGCTTTGTTCGTGGAACTCCTCGACCCTCCGAAAACTATCCAAGTCCCCGATCTACCCGCAAATGTGGTGGCTCTGACGAAGACATCGAAAAAAGTTTGGTGTATGTTGCAAGACGACATGTCGGTTCAAATAACGAGAGAGCAAGTATTGGTGTTGCCTAATTTGCGATGACAGACTATTCATCTCAAGGGAAAACGAGGGCAATTAACGTGATGGACTTGAATAACTGTCAAAGTCATTTCTCTTATTACACCGCCCTCTCGAGGAGTTCGACCTCAGTGGGTACAATCATTCTTCAAGTGATGGACTCGCACAGGATTACACGGGGAATACACGGATCACTACGTCAGGAGTTCAGAGAGTTGGAAATCTTGAATGAAATCACCAGACTCCGCTGCAAAGGAGAAATTCCACTCACCGTTAGAGGTTGGAACTGTCGAGAGCTTATAAGAGCTTTTCGAGTCTGGAAAGGGGACAAGTTCAGTATTCGCGATGTTCACCCCGCGCTGGCATCTGGACAGGGTGAAGACGATTTCGGAGACCATGCGGTGTCGACCAGGCACTGGCAATTGGTGGGATCTGATGTAACGGCGAAACCTATAACGAATGAGCCGTCTGCGTTGCCTCACAAAACTAAACAACTCGGTGTTAAACGAAAGAGGACGACGGGGTCCAAACCAACGCCTAGAAAGAAAGGCAAACCTGCAGTTCCAATACTGTTGGGCCTCAAATGGACAATTAAAGGGCACGGAATGAGAAGAGCGGATGGATTGGAAAACACCATAGATAATGATACCTTATTGCGTGAGCAGCCGATCAAGCCAAACATCAATTATTCGGTATTATCCGAAGTCTTGTGTACAATGTGTCAGCACAGCCACATTTCTGGTGTCTCATAGGTTGTGCGAAAAGCCACCAGTCCACGGATGTATACTGAGGAAAAAAATCGTATAGTTATGGCGGACTGAGTCATTTACATTGTCTCTTTCCATTCACAGTGTCTATTTCGCACTCAGTGGTCCCCCTGGTGCCCTATTTACAAAATAACCAAAAAGTGTCATTTGGCATATTTCGAGTTTATGATCCTGTAGTGACCACCTTTTTGCCTGAAAACTCTTTATACAGCCTGGAATATCTACTAGGAGCCTTGAGAAGGGTTTCCATAACTCTGTAGCATGCTGAATAGGGTGAACAACAATATAATGTATGATCACCTCAAATCATGGGGCCTGAGGTGTTCTTGGTATAGATGGTCTGCTTTCTGAATATATATACATGAGCCAAGGTCAAAGGATATCTCTAACCATGGGGAAGCCCAGCATAGGTGAAACTGCAATTTCCCTGTATGGGCAAATTGCAATCCTTTTCATCATCAGAGTATGATAAATCACCTGGAGAGTGTCCTTCCAACCTGTAGGAGTCATGGAATACAGCCAGGAACTATTTCTATTTGTAGATCCCCAAGATATTATGGCCAGGAACACAATTGATCAAATTCGCTATTTTCACTCAATTATTGTACTGTAATGGGCTCTATCATATCCTAGGCAGCTTCAAAGAACTTAGAACAACATCCCCATACAGTTAGATCATCCAAAATCGTTGAATTATGAGCTAGGGAACAGTTGATGCCAATAATTTCCTTTTTGGGTGAGAGGTGTTAGTGTTCCAAAAAGGGAAAGTTATATCAGATTCATGATTATAACATAATCCATCACTTACAGGTGTTCCTATGGCCTGATGAAACAGGGAAATACAGTCAGGAGCCATTACAATTGCTGTATCCCAAGATATTATGGCCAGGAACACAATTTATCAAGTTTGCTATTTTCACTCTATCATTGCATTATGAAGGGCTCTGATTTAGCCTGGTCAGCTTGAAGGAAACTAGAATAACATCCCTATATGGTGGATGTAAGAAATTTCCTTTTTGGGCAAAAGATGTTAGTGTCCCAAAAGGGAAGGTTTGCCATTTTCACCCTATTATTGCCAGTCACCTTCCAGGAACTTAGAATAACATTCCTATACAGTTAAATCATCCAAAACAGTTGAATTATGAGCAGGGAAGGGCTGATGTAGGAAAAGGACAGCTGTAAACCAACAAACAGGCCACAACAACCCATATTGTCCCAAGATGGTAATTCTTCTGAGAACAGATATGGATGTGGTGGAAAATGAGCAAGCAGCTAGAGGGGCACTGGGATGAAAGGAAATGGTAAGATATAGCAAGGTGAATGAACAATTTAAACTGTTTCAAAAAATCATATTGCATGCAGAAATTCAGGACAAGTCCACAAGCTGGGTGGTTGCATCCAAAGAGTTGTTTGGTCACAAATGGATACATCCACAGTCTTGTGGGTGTATCCATGCCCAGATGTTGGTTGCAACCAACTTATATGGTCATAACCAAATGTCAAATAAAAAAAGGTGTGGATGCAACCACATTATCTGGGTGCATCCATGAGTTTAGAACCAAACCGGATGGATGCAACCAGGCAGTCTGGTTTCATTCATGTGTTCACTGCTTGGATGTGACCAGATCCACTGTCTCCCAGATATGGATGCAACAAGTGGGTGGTTGCGTCCACCCTGTTTTTGGGGTGTGTGCAGTGGATGTGACCACCATTCTTGGAAGTAAGTGTGTGCAGCTAGAGTTGGCTGTACAGGGTGCACAGGGCAGCCTACAAAATGGCTAAAGCAGAGTAAAGAAAAAAGCTGAAACAAGCTGTGCAAGCACAGCTGCAGGCACCCAAAAGGGTGGGGAATGGGGGAGCCCCACTGCAAAATAGGCCCTGTGTGGGAGGGAAAATCTCCAAAATGGGCTGTGCAAGCGCAGCAGGCATCCTACATGTCCCTCTGGGAAGGCCAGTAGATAGGGGCAGGATGGGAACAGCCCCAGGCCCGAAAAAAGGGCCCTGTGGGGCGTAAAAAGCCCCAAAACAGGCTGTGCAAGCGCAGTAACAGGCAACACCATATGCCCCCTGGGCAAGCCAGAGGATAGGGGCTGGATAGGAACAGCCCAGGGCCCGCGAAAAGCGCCCTGTGGGGTGTAAAAAGCCCCAAAATGGGCTGCACAAGCACAGCATTGGATGTATCCATTGCAGCCTTGGATGCATCCATGGTAGTCATGTCACAATGCCATAGACACATCCATGTATGGTAAGGTGGTTGCAACCAACTCATGTGGTTGCAACCAAACCCTTGGTTTGAAACCATGGGTCTGACCCCTATAAGGGCCTGTATCGCCATGGTTAGGCTGACCCTACTGAGGTCTGATTTGACATAGCCTGAAGTGAATAATGGTTCGGAAGATGGAAGAACTGACGAAGAAATGTAAATGGGAAGGCGAGAAGCCTGAACTGAACGACTTGAACTCAGTAAAATATAATGGCTAGCTGTCTACTACCCAAAGTACTCGCCTGGATTCCAGCTCTTACCCTCCTAGCTTCCAGCCAATAATTCCAGCGCCACAACCAGCTGGAATCAAGCTGGACTCTTGCTTCCAACCAAGGGAACGAATTACCTAGATACAGCTGGATGGCTCTTCTGGCTCTGGGCTGGGGACCATTTTGGTGTGTACAGCGGAAGCCCAGAGCTTTGCCTTTGAGTTGATATTTCAGAAAGATTTCTCCAGCTTCCAAGCCGAATTTGGGTTAATGGTCATTCAATGGATCTTTCAACCGTGCCTAAGCTGATAATTTCGCAGTTCTTCCGCAGAGACACGCCGTTCTCGCAGCAAATTCCTGGCTGCGCCGCAATTGTATTCGACCTGCGGCTGTGTAGCGCCTCGAGAATGAGCTGAACATAAATAGGCCAATGACCCGGTCTTTCTAACCTGCAATCCTTTGCTCACCTGAAATTCACTGTGCTATGGTCGATCTGGGTCTCTTTTGTGCTCGGGGCTTCTAGAAGTCATCAAATTATCAATCCTGTGTCCGGACTGTCAATTCTCCGCTCTCAACATACCTTGGGTGTCTGCTGAACTGCTGGCTATTGGAGGTCGTCAATAACATTTCCCTGCATTGTTGCTCCTCCTTCAACATCTTTTTCCTGGTTCTGATTGATCTTGAACTTCATCAAACACTGCCTTCTTGCTTGGATATACCTTGCACGCAATCCTCTATCTCCAGTTTAATTACAGAATAAATTCACTCGATCATATTAACGAGCTCCGCATTTGCCGGAGCGAAGCGAGGATGCATCTTGTATGAGGATAAATTGCGAAGCGCAGCACAAAGTCGTTGGTGTGAAGTTTGCTCGGAGTATGGGTCAGTTCAGAGGAAGAGGGGGAGAGAAGAAGACAATGGGGATAAACCGAATGGAGATGAAACCAGAGAGTTGTCCAAGAGTTGTCAACGAAAGCCGTCCATCTCGTTAAGAGAGCGAATATGTAATGTACTTGGAAGATGTTCGTAGGTTTTTATCCCTTCTATATGCGCGGCACTCGCGTCGGGGGCGTCTATGGCGCTCCTGAACGGCCCCCACTGTTACCATTCTGACCTGGGTAGGAGCGTACTGCAGCGGAGGGGGACACGGAATCCCTTGTGAAATCCAGCCGTCACCAAGAAAAGATGGGGGTAGTAAGAAGTCACGAGGCCCCCAATCAACTCCCCCACACGCTCCGCGAGGTCCCCGAGCCCCGGAAACTACCTTTGAGGGCGGTCCGATATTTCCGCCAAGTTGGGGCTGATTCACCCTATGAAATTTGACGCTGGCCACCTGTTTTACTCTATTTCTGACCGTGTCAAGTACCAAATTTCTCCCCAAAGGCCCAATTTTTTGTTGCCGCGCTGCTGTGGGTGCCTTCTCGCCTTCCAAGCGCCCCCGCTACCACTGGGAAGTCAACTGCCGGGGACGCCCGATGGCTAACTCAAGGCAGCTGCGACCATACTCGTTTCAAAAAGAAATTCTCGCATCCCGCAATTTACTCTATGCGGGGCGGACAGTCAGCCGTTAGGAGTTGATTTACTCTATATTTCGGACCGAGGTAGGGGGCCATTTGGGCCATTGATTTACTCTATCAGTTGATTGGGGCGTGTTCCGCGTCTACGAATAGCAGTGGTGTATCAATCATTGATTGATTGTCGCGAAGCAGTATCCTCCAAAAGCTCAAAACCCGCCTCTCTGACTTGAACTGACGGTCTGGGCAGCAATGAACGTTTTTTTCTTCTCCTATCCCATCTCTGTCAGTCATGGACCGCACACCCACTAAAACTCTCTCGTGCGTCCAGTCGTCTAGCAACGAAGCCTCATCCATGAGTAGACCACTTCACGTGTTAAGGACTAGTTGTTCGTTCAGGCCAAGTGGTCGAAATCTGATCTCATCTGTCAGAAGACAGTTCCGTTTGAATGCCCAGTTGATAGATCTCAACCATTGGTTGTTAATTTCTGTTTCATCGAGTCTTCTATCTGTGATCTGTTCGAAGCACCGCAGTGACACTTCATCTGATTCCCAGCTGAGGGTCCGCTGGCTGCGGAACAAATTGAAGCAGTAGTGACTTGACTGCCGAGGGTTACCCGTGACTAGGTTCCTCAATGGAGGGCGGACCCGAAGTCAACGGAAGGCCAGATCTTCGAAGACCTTCCGCAGAAATTGCGACTTCTCATGACCGTGAGTCCGTCGCCTCCATGAACTTCTGAAAATCAAGATGTTGACATGTCATCAAAGATCAATCTATTGAGTGCAAGAGCTAAATACGGAGGCGACGAAGACCTGGGCAGACTTTTTGCCAGTTATTCCCACTTCCTCCACGACATTGGCTGCGTCGATGTCCTCTTTCGTATCCCCCACCACACCTTCTCCTGGCGCCACAATGGTTTTCATCTCCGCCACCATGTACACAGCTTTTTTTCTGAATCGGCGGACACATCTAACAACCGCTCCATGCGCGTTTTCAGTACGGGCCCAACGGTAGGCTGCTGAATTTCTTAACAAGAGGACCAATGACCTGACGTCTGGTGCTTCCAGCTACTCGGGATATTATTCAACTGGGGCCTCATGGGCGTTTTAGCGGTGCAGCTATGTTCGTTGCCTACGACCCCTTATTATCAGACATTACTGAGCTCTTGCTGACAGATTTGTTCTACGAAAACTCGAAGGACCGAACTGCCATCAAGGCCCTGGGTGTGTGCTCCAGATATTGTGCATCATTCTGCGTTTTCATGCCATTTCAGTGTATGGGTTGGCCCTCCTCGACATCCTGCAAACCGTCATGGTCACCGCTGACGCGTTCCACTGGTTTGTATACGGTTTCAACGACCACATCCAACTCGACGAGCCATTCCTTAACCCGTGGGACGTTCCTGTTATCGACTCCGTAATATCCCTCATCGTGCAGGCGTTTTACTGCTGGCGGATTTATATTATCCGCCAGGGAGTCTTCATCCCGGTGCTTATTGTCATCGTAAGTCTCGCCTTGCTCCGCTTCACAGAGGGATTACAGAATCTCCCAGGTTTCGATAACCCAATTCGCTGCGGGGATCGTCACCGGTGTTGAAGTGCAAACTTTTCCCATTTTATGGTTCATTCCGACTTATCTTTGCGGTTACAGAACTATAAAGTAGGACGCCTCTCGTTATCCAGCGAGCACATCGTCCCGGAGACAGTGCGTCGTCATCGCTGTGTCGTTTTCGCCTGATCATAACACCATGCATAGATATGGCTTGCTGGTGGCGCGGTGGCCGATGTTTGCGATTGCTGGGGTGATGTCGTGGACAGTGCGTCCGTGGCGCGAAATTATGCATGTTATACTGATGTCGATCACCCCCGATTTTCAGCTCTTAAGCGGACGAAACAACTCCCCTTCTGCACACAACCGCACTGTACTCTCGCGCCTCATCCGCCTCATCGTCGAGACCAACGCCCTCACCGGTGAGAATGTTCCCGAAGCTGGTCCAATAACGGCTCGCTAAGACCCTCTGACTAACAGCCGGCGTGGCTGTGGTCGCTATTGTGCTGTTCTGGTCCCTTCCTGTAAGTACTGTATCAGATATTCGGAGATCTGGCCAATAGAAACTGTCGCTAGGGTACTGCGCTGGTCTCAGTCCCGTACGTCACTTCAATTTCTACTTTTCCTGGGGGCGTTCAATTCGTATTTCAATGCCCAGAATCGCCATCATCGGGAAACTGTACGCAATCCTCCATCTCTGTCCGTCTACCGGACCTAATATAAATTCAGGTACACCAACTGCCTCTTCGCGCTATTCAACAACCGTACGAGGCTGACGGCGAAGAGCGTGAACAGCCACGACTTGGTGTCGCTGCGTGTCTCACCCAACTCGGCATTAAATAAGACCTCGAGCGCACACTTCGAAAGTCTACAGGTCCACGTCGTGAGCCAGACGGACATGTCGCACGAGTCGCGGATGGAGAATGGGAACATTGGGGTAATTCCCTCTCAAAAAACGTAATCATCTGCTGCTTCTGATGCCCACCCCGCAGAAAACGACCCCCGATTATCCCTAGTCCAATCAAGACGGGCGTTGGTGAGCGTCTCAGATATTCAGCCGCTAGGGTAATACTGTGTTGTTTGTGTAATTGTAATCATTTTGGGAAATGTCGTCCAGGACCCCGCAGTCAACAATTAGTCTTCTCGGATAGCTCGGGTTCATACACGGCGGACATTAAGGCAACACCTGCCAGATGTGGTGCAACCACTAAAGGAGATAGACCTGAACCAACACCTTTCGAAAATCTCTCGCTTAATGCGCTTTGGAGGAAGGAACGGCCGCGTGGCTGCATCGTGCCAACGGAACAAAGCATTCGTATGCAGACTTTGGCAGAAAGATTTATCTCAACACTCCTTTGTCGAATTTCCCCGGATCGTTCAAAAGTAAGGTTAGCTTAAAGGCCAACATTAAACAAATAAATCCGAACAGGTAATACAGTCCAAGTTCGAGTACGTTCGCGTCATACGTGTTCACTGTTCACGATGTGCATGTGGACCCACGCTTTTGCTCTTTCGGAGTCTTGGCCCGTCCCGCCCATGCCGAAACTACCTCGGCCTTAAGCAGCGCAGATACAAGGCCTATGCGCGACGCGACACCGACTCCCTCGATGCCCCAGGGTAAGCTCACGCGGCTTGGTAAAGGTGTGTTTATTATCACTCGTTCTGGTCCGAGGACTCCGATCTCCATCAACCCAGTCTCTTTCAGCGGCTTTGAACTTCCCTGGGGCTCAAGATGCTTGTATTGACCCTTGGCTGTCCCGTCCTTGATTTTTGTTATTTTCCGGCATCATCGTTATTTGGGTCTCAACTTTACCCAATCTACCGTTAACTGAGAAAGGTCGTTCTCAGAATAGCTCAGCATCTCACTCATTTCCAAGCCAAATTTCACAAATCAAGTCGCTTTGCGCGGGGTGGACGTCTCCCACGATGCCTGTGTCGTCCATCGCTGTTCTAACTTCTCCCTCGGCTCGGCGTGAAAGCACCGGAACTCCCTTGTGCACAAAATCACCCCCTGCAAACTTGAATGTGCCGACTTGGATCAAGACTGAATTACCCGCTGCCCGGCTTCCTGTGGCGACTCGCCCGCGGTCTTGCGTGCGCGTCTGACCTGTGCGGCGCCATTCTCCATTTTTTGGATTGGTTTCCTAAAATAAACTCTTTCTCCCAACAGGCCATCCACCCACTTACAGTAGGATCTTCTGATACTGCTTTGCACAACATAACGCTATCTTCTCGCATCTGCTCCCCGCAGCCCGCAAAAGCTCGTACCTGCAAGACATACAACAACGGCGAGAACCACCAGACGCGTTACCTCCGCCACATCCGGGAAACCACTGCGCTGGACCGGCTCCTGCCCTGGATGTAAATGTTCGACGTTGACCTCGGGCGTGAGCTCGTCTTTCTATCCATCGCACTTCTAAATTATTTAGTTTGCCCAATCCTTTATTTCTGGTCGTTAAGATATCTCTTTATTCGTTACTTCGTTACTTGAGAACAATCCGGGCAAATTTGACAAAGGAATGTCTTTGTACCAAAGTCTACATAGAAATAATGTGGCCGCTTAGCTCCGTTGGCACGATGCAGCCATTCAACCGTTCCGCCGTTCAAAGCACATTAAGAGCCTGTTCGGATGCACAATCGATTGTTCATTGTCATTATATTTCCTTTTTGAGTAAATCAATTGTTGCTTGATTGTCGTGACCAATTGTGACAACGCGCGCGCACAACGCGTTCTGTTGAGGCGCGAGGCTGCCTCTTTGGGAAGATGGCATCTCGCGTCCGCATTTGGTATCTGTGATCGGTTTCGCTTTATATCTCTTTTATCGTACTTGGGGGGAGGCCGATGCTGCGCACGGCATAACTCGTACTTTCTTTTTTTTTTTTTTTCTGCCCTCAACCAAAGCACTGACCTTGTTCAGAGCCCTTACCCGCGAAGGACTTTGGAACCCCGCGGCCGATCTGATTGTCGGCCGTATTTCTTAAGTAATTTGTTTTACATTGCACTTCTGTCGTCGAAAGTGCATCTAGCAAATTCTCAAGTTAGAGGTGGAGGTAGGGGCATGTTCTGGCACGGTCTCATTAAGAAACAGCCACTATGTTGTCAGCAACGGCCCTTAGGTCAGCTGGACCACGTCCACACCAGACACAACAGCAGCCATCCCTAGGTGTTGAGAGAGAATCCGTCACCCGCTCGAATAGCGCATGACCGTGCGTCGAGGATCCAAGAGGAGGATGTGGTCAACCAGGCCAGCATCCATAGGTGGTGAGCAACCCATGCAGAAGAACCCGAAGATATTGCAGTGAGAGTACTGCAACTATGCACCAGACCCTAGTGAGAGGAACCCGCTCCGGGTGTCTCGAATACGGGCTTCGGGTTCTGGATAGGGGTTTGGGGTTGCGTCCCAAGAACCCGAGAGGAGGAACCCGACTCAGGGGTACTCCAAACAGGGGTTCCAACTGGATCCAAGACTGAGGGGTGCCTGAGGGGAACTCAGGCGAACCAGTCTCTGTACAACCCTGCCAGGGAACTAGTGTGATGATCTCTTCCCCTTGTTAGGTAGCGTCTCTCCTTGCCGCTACCTAACGGGCCAGATCCAACAACTGCTAGGTCGAGATCCCAAGGCAAGAGACAGAGAGTAGGAGTTCTGGTGTTGTCGAGCGAAAGGGGAGCGAAGGCAAGACCAGAACAACGAGATGAGGACAAGAGCACTCCAGGCTCAAGTCCAAGAACCAAGCACTCCAGCCAAAGTAAGGCCTGTGAATAGACGAGGTAGAATCTACTGTACAGGGGAGATTCTACCGAGTTTATATACCTTTCTACATAAATTAAATACGATCGCGATCGGTTACTGTATCCAGCATTAAGGAACATTAATGCTGATGCTCCTAGTCCCTATGTGTTATCACCACAGCATCTAGGGGTCACCAAGGAGTCATGAGCATAAAGGAGTCGACAGGTGGCACCCAGGAGACACCTGTTGCCATTCAGGAGTGTAGTCGTCTTGGCAGGGATATCAGGAGTGAATATCCACCAACATAAAGGAGTGTAGTCATGACCCATTGGATATGGTCATCGGCACAAAGGAGTCCGGGTTGCTAGCGCACAGAACCCGGGTTGCATGTGTATGGTGTCATGCCATCGTCGTATAGAGTCCCGGGTTACTGCAGTAAGAACCCGGGTGATAAAGTGGTGAGGAATCATGTCTGCATGGATTCCGAATAAAGGTCCAAGGGATGTTCATGTCCCTGAGGGTCGAGTGAGTGTTGTGGGCCAGGGAATAACCCGATCAAGGACGGGTTATTCCCAAAAAGGAATGTGGTAGAACCCGAAAAAGGATATCTGTGATGCTGAGTCCGGGTGATTCATGACATATGTAGAGGCGTCAAATGTATGCTACAGATACTAGATTTCTTAGGCCATATAATCGCTAGCACTTGCTGAGCAGTCGTATCGATCCCCCGGGCTTGTAACACACAATGCCCTCCTACATTGTTACCGGTGTTTCAAGGAACCGGTCGCAATGCTCCGAAGGCCGAGGGGATTCTCAGTCTGCTGTAATGCTTCTAAATCCGAAGCTGAGGGTGAGAAGAACATGACGCCTCTGTCGCAAAAGTGAATACCTTCGAACGGTTAGGCCGGTTTGTGAGGGAAATTTGAGACGCACAGCGAGTCGTTCTGAATGGATAAATTCGGAGGTAGTCGTGACTTCTCAGGTCAACTCGTGTATTGGAATCAGTTAGGAGAAACAAAGATTCTGAGACGCACAGCGAGTTTGGAGCAATACTTATGGAGCTGCTAGAACATGAGTGTCATTGAGTTGACCGAACTAGGGTGGCAGATGCGGATGGAGAGGGTTCTGTATAGAGGTCGAAACTATGGTCTGCCAAAGTTCGAGGCATATTGTAAAGACTCACCCCATTCCGGATATTCCTCGAGTCAATGTGCGATGACTAAGGATAGCCAGCAACGAAAACATAGTAGCAGTGTTTGTGGAATGTCTACAAAGGTCGTTAGCCAACTTTGAACCACAAACGAAGTGCATCAAACCACAATTTCCAGCTGACTGTCCTAGTCCTGGGTGGGTGCACAACGCACAGGTTTTACCCAGAAACAGCCTTGTATCAGGCTCGCCATGGTTCGGAGTTTATGGAAAGATGACGGGAGCACTGATGTGGCTGGGGAGCAAAAACTGGGAGCAATACGACTGGTGAGACAGAGTAACGCACATGGTAGTATGTAGAGAAAAAGAGACGTACCTGGCGAGACAGTGTATGAAATTGGCGAACCAGCTCTGTCCTGCCAAGTCAATTACGGCGACAAGTAGACCAAGCACTGCACTTAGTTCAATGTTGATGGCTAAACCTTGCCTTCGACCACTGGGGCAAAGGTCAAAGAGATGTCTTCAAGACAAAGGATCTACTTACTGGGTGTACAGTATCGTTTGCGACCCGTGAGGTAGGTATAGTATAGTCTTGTGTTCCACTTACAGCCTGATCGCTGAGAACACACGGGTAAGTATTCATCGGTGAGGCTACCTAAAGGACTCACCTCTCCAGTTAGACGTGAATAAACAGAAATTTTAAACCCAAAGTTGCTATACAATCACATTGAACTGCTCTGCCAGCTAGATCGACAAATTCCGAAGTGAACAGGTGTATTATGGACATGCACCTCGGTCATTCAACCAATAAAGCAACAGCCTGAATGCACGCCGACAATCAGTGACTGTTTCGCAAAAGAATGAGGATTGGGTAGCTGACCATTTGGAAAGTCGGGGCCTTCCGGTAAATCGAATTCAAAACTGGATCAAGGCAAAACAGACAGGTACACTAAACCAACAGTTGCCGTTCGGATCAACATTAAACCCAACGCACTGGGAGGAGGCTACTGGCGTGTAATTAAAAATGCGAGACCGCCAAACGTCGAAGTTGAAATCGTGACCATTACCAGAGCCTTGGTAGTGAACTTGAAGTTGACCTTGATTGGGTTTCATGAGACATTCCCAAGGTGTTGTGGGACCCTTTAGCTCGAAGCCTCCAAGAAGTAAACACACGCGCTAGGTTTGATGGAGCGATTTGAAATCTGGTGGAGGGCGAATTTGAGTGATTCTTTGAGGTGGTGTGAAGGACCAAGAGGTATATAGCGCGCTTGGAGTCCACGGAATTTTGAGGATACAACCTTTGAGCGTAACACCCCAATAGATAGTTTGAGTGTCTTGAAATGTCTTTGCTGGTTCTTGCACTTGGGGCAATTTCGGCGGAACAAACATATGCACTCTGATTCGAGGCATCTGCTTACTGCTATTTGCGGAACATAAGGCACGAGCACTTTTCTCCCATTTTGGGCACTTTTCTGATGCTGATTTTCTTTTCCCTCTAGCACCTTCTATTCTCGTCAATCGTCCCGAAACCAGGTGTGTTCAACTTCCAAGGTCTGAATATAGTGCATAGGCCATTGAAAACATTTTTATGGTGCATTCCTCGTCCGCCAGGGAAAAGCACTAAGTTTTCAGTTGTTTACCCTCCCAGAACTGGGCAGGTGCCTGGGAAGATCCAAGACCTCGTCAGAATACTCTAGCGGGTGTATGATACTGCACTGGATGGTTTTTACCTCAGTAATACCACTATAAACACCGAGATGAATGTAATGCAGGTGGATCACAGTAGCATTTCAGAGCAAAACTGTTGACTCTAGTCAAAGAGGATGGGGCACACCCAAGGGCTAGTCTTTTTACTGAACAATCTTTTGTACCTTTATTACTGCACTGTAGACTTATTTTCCTCAGAACTGCTTTCGGTGCATTGGAACGAGACACGGAAAATCACACGACAAGGGGCAGTCCTCCTGACCTCAGATTTCCTTTCTCTCTAGCACTCTCAATTCGTGTCCAATCGTGTTGATACATGGCTCATTCGATTTAGGATGATGGAATACAGTGCATAGGCTACTGGATGATCATTTTCTGGCACATTATTCCTCCGAAGGCCAAATGATACCATTTTCAACTGTTTACCCTTTAGCATCAGAATGACAGCTCGGATGCTTCTGAAATTTTGTCAAAGCAGTGTTATGGATAGTAGTTATTGCACTGTATATTTCTCAGTATGGACATAGTAAGAAACTCACCAAACAAGCAAGGTACAGTCCAAATTCAATCCAAATTTGCCGCCCCTCATTCAAGCTGATAGCTTGTAGAACCATGCCGATTTATTTCATTTGAACCTCTTCCCGGTATTCACTACTGCACTATCACCTTCTGGAGGCAAGATCTACTTTGAAAGCTTCGAAATAGAGGCCCAAAACTCAGAACAAAAGAGGTTGATGCAGGATTGATGCTGTGATCCACAAATTGATCTGATTTCGCAAGGCTCGCTCCGAATTCCCTACGTATTTCTCCCAAAAACAAGTGTGCAGTGCAGTATTATAGATCAAAACAATTGCCAAATAAAATAATTGGCCCCGTCCTGGCGCCCACTTTATTGGGGGAGGGTCTACAGTTTATCCCCCAAATTCTGGTATGATCAGACTTTATTTTGCTCATTTGTGCACTTCCCATTGTATTTTCAAAATAAAAGTCTATCTTGCAACTTTTAGTACTGCCAAAACCTCCTAGACAAAATCTTAGAGGTATCTGAGCACCCACTGCGTTGTCAGAGGGTCAACAGCTGAAAGGTGCATAATTTTGCAAACAATATTAAATATAGATACCAAAAATCCTTCTAATAGCCTATACACTGTATTCAAGCTGTAAAAATCGAACGCGCGATGTTTCGAGATGATCCAATAAGAATTGAGGCTGCTAGAGGGAAAAGAAATCTGAGATCACAAAGGCCGGGAATATCCGAAGTCGTGCGTAGAGACGGTCATTGCAGCCACAGAACCCTGACTCAAAACGTGAGTACGGAAAACATGTGACAGTACTCTCTTTGACCGAAATAAAAAATATCATTGCTAAAGGTACTGTAACTGTTTCTTGTATGCTGTAAATATAGAGAGTATGAACATCAAGCCTATTCAAGAGTCGAAGCCAACTAATATGTGGAATCAGGGATTGAAAAAATGGTGGCCTGAGATTCGAACCGGCCCCATCTCGGGGAATTAGATAATCCTAAATACATTAGATCGAGCTCTTAAAACGACTTCAAAAAGCTAATGAACACAGCCACTATTTTATTACATCGTTGAAATGCACTGATAAAGTTTCGCCAGCTCAAAAACTGGATCTGATTGATGAAAAGAACGAGTACATAAAGTACTCGTAATTTATTATTTAGACGTTGATCGCTTCCGCACCGTATTTAAGGTGCGGAAGCGTGACAACGGCCCTCAGTCTCTTACCACATCCCGGGTACGACTGAGGGTACGTTCAACTCCTACTTATTCTCACACACACATATACTTACTTACATATTTCCGTACAGACTGATTGTATTGTCGACAGGTACTTAATTGAGGCTCTTACCACATCCCGGGTACGACTGAGGACTGATTGTATTGTCGACAGATTCGCAGTCAGAAGCGCTCGAGCTACACGTACTAGAATCAGCCGTGAATACAAGCCCGAGAACCGAGACTCACCCCCATACCCCTTTCCAAGTTTGCCCCTATGTCGACTTCCAGCCTTCCCATCTTCGCCGACGACAAGCAGCTCACGGACTCCAACTGGTCGTCGTGGGAGGAGCAAGTCATTAGCGCGCTCCGTGGCCGCGGACTGTACGGCTACCCCAGCGGGACTATCCTCCGTCCCCAGAACCCCACCTCGTTCTTCTCCACTGCCGCAAATTCGAGTATGCCCTCGACCAAGGAGTGGGACCTTCGGGACGCCATGGCCAGCTCCATCATTTACCAGAATTATCCGCCAGCGAAACCAGCTGCGATATGTGGCTGAAACTCACGGGAAAATTCGTGTGCAGATCGCAGGTGTTGAAGGGGATCGCGATGGATGCGCTGCGATCGCTCAAGCTCGCGAGCGGACACGACCTCCCAGCCCATCTCGACACTTTGACCAAGCTGCGCTCCGAGGCGCTCGATGTGGGTGCTCACTGCTATGACGAGGAGTTCATCGCCATCGTCCTCGCATCCCTCCCTGCCGCTGAGTTCGCCAGCGCTCTCCTTGTCCTCGGGGAGAAGAAGTACTCGCACAAGGTCTTTAGCTACCTCTGCGCGCACTGGGACCTCGTCTCCAAAGCATCGGTCACCGCCAACGGGGTTGCACAGGCGCTCACTGCTAGCACTGGAAACAGCGGGGGTGCTGGGAGCTGCAGCAACTGCCACATCGGCCCCCATCACCGCGACAACTGCTGGACGTGTGGCGGCGGGAAGGAGGGCTATGCCCCAGCATGGTACAAGGCCCCCAACGGGATCGAGCCTCGCCAAGCATTGATCGAAGCCGCCAACGCCGTCAAAGCCGCTCGATCGCGCGGACAAACGGGGGCAACAACACCATCCATAAGGACCCCATTGCTGCCGCCGTTGCTGCCATCACCGCAGCCATCACTCAGACGTCTGCACCAGTGCCTGTGCCAGCACCTGCGAGGTCGACTCCCACTGCCACCTTCGTTTCACCCATGCCGGTTTATGCGTGTGCCACGTACGATGATGACCAGGATGCGTTCCCAAGCTCATCCCCGGTCACGGTCGTTAATACGTCTCCTAGATTCAGACATCGAGGGTCAGATAATGCCCTTCTGAATGAGCGTATTCAACGTACCGTAGATCCTGTACCACATCCCTTCCTGTCAATATATATGGCCGGCGTCACACACACCATGCCGCGCCCTCCCACATTTCTTGATAGCGGCGCCACCGATACCTGTGTTCGCAACAGGAAAAGATTCTTGACATATCGTCTTGAAACGATCGAGGGCAACACTGGCATTGGCGGATTTCGTGTTGTGGGCACAGGTAGGGCGCGCTTCGACATACGCGTAGCAGGCGGTGCTCCCCACACGATTATCCTGGACGCCATACATACCCCGGACTTCACGATGAACTTGATTTTGTTGCCGAGGTTGGATCGACGCGGGTTCATAGGCGAGATCGGCGATGGACGGCTAACATGGCTTGAGGATCGTAGGGCGCGATCTTCGGGGCCTCTGTGAGGACTGTATCTTCGGCAAGCAAGACCGCATGCCGTTCGATGATGAGGTGGTTCACGAATTGGAACCCCTCGAGCGCGTCCACCTCAATTTATGGGGTCGGGCGTGTACACCAAGCTGGTTGGGCACAGTTTATATGATGTTGGTGTCCGACAGCGGGACATCGATGAAATTCCCCTTGTTCTTGAATAACAAGACAAAGGAGATGACGCTCGCGGCGTTTCGCGACTGGGTTACAGCCGCGGAACTACAAACTTCGGCGCACCTGAAGTGTGTCCGGATTGATTTGGGCGGGGAGTTTGACAACAGTGTATTCCTGGCGTATTATGCTTCAGGGGGAATTACTGTGGAGAAGGTCCCAAAGGCGTTGTCAGCGGCGAACGGATACGTAGAATGGGGAAATCGTACAGTGGTGGAGGGCACCAGAACGCAATTGATCGAGTCGGGGCTGGATGGGCGCTTCTGGGCCGAGGCGGCGGCGGCACACTGCTACGTCCGTGGCTTCGTTCCCTCTTCCCGCCACCCCAACCTTGTTCCGTGGGTCGCGTGGTTCCGCAAGAAAGACGCGTCAGGGAAGCTCGTGAAGCTGAACATCTCCCACCTTCGCGCCTGGGGGAGTGTCTGCTGGGTGAAAGATATAGACGATGTCGAAGGAAAGCTTGGGAGGAAGGGGAAGATGGTTGGGTATATGGGCCGGAGAGGGTACCGCATCTACGACGCATCGTGCGCACGGGTGTTCCAGGTACGGAATGTCATCTTTGAAGAAGGGGCACCTCACCGCACGCGTGCCGGTCCTGAGGAAGATGCACTCCCTCAGAACACCCTGTTTGAAGGGGACCAACCGCCACCACCTCCCAATCCCGACATACGTCCCATGCAGCCTGAACCAGTCCCTGAACCAGTCGTCCCGCCACCACATGAAGCACCAGTTGATATTCCAACCTTGCCACGCCGGAGTGAACGCACAACAAAGCCTACACGCACACTCCTCGACATGCAAGCATCGGGCGAGAGGGAGGCCATTGCACGAGCCGCAAACAAGGATTGGGTGTGCGACAACCTCCGGCCCACTGCAAATGCTGTCGACATTGGCTGGGAGACGTTCGACAACGTGTTGCTTCGTAACCCGTGGGTGTTCGCCAGTTCGATAAAAGGGTCCATCCCGTGTTTGTACCGCGAGGCGATGCGCGAGTCGGAGAAGTGGGTCCCGCCTATGCAGGCAGAATTCGATCAGCTCGAGGCTCGCGGGGTGTGGAAACGCGTCGACTTACCTGCGGGGGAATGTGCGATTGATGGAATGTGGGTGTATGACCTGAAGGTGGATGGGGATGGTAATGTGTTGAAGCGGAAGGCAAGGTACGTGGCTCGTGGTGACGAGATGGTTGAGGGTAAAGACTTTGAGGTGAAGTGGGCAATGGTGGTGCGAATGGAGTCGGTGCGGATGGTGTTTGCGGTGCGGCGGTGAAAGGACTGCATGTCCGACAGTGGGACTTTGCAGAGGCGTACTTGAACGGGGTGATGGACAAGCCCGTGTACATGCGCCAGCTGAGAGGGTTCGCAAAGCAGGGGGAGGAGAATAAAGTATGCTTGCTCATGCAACCGCTTTATGGGCTGGTGCAGGTGGGGCACATCTGGTATAAGCTACTCGCGTCGGGTTATGCTGACCTGGGTTATAAGGAGAGCTTAGCCGACCCGTGCATCCGTACTCGCCAGTGAGGCGACAACTACACACTCACCTCTACCCATACGGACAATGTTCTCGCTGTCTCTTCCTCCGACGAGGAAAGCAGACACGTCGTTTCAGAGTTCGCTGCCAAATGGGACTTGAAGGAGGTCGACGTAGTGCTGCTCCTCAGGTTGACTGTGGAAAAGCTCAGCGAGGGATCTATTTCGCTGAGCCAGAACCAGTACTTTGAGAAGGTCTTGGCACATTTCGGCTTCCAGGATCTTCCTCCGCTGTCAACACCCTTCCCATCCGGCTATCAGATCCGCGCATCCACCTCCCTGCTCTCTGTCGAAGACACCGCGTTCATGCGCGACAAGCCGTTCTGCCCCATCCTCGGCACACTTGTCTGGGGGAGTAGCGGCACTTGTCCCGATATCACATACTCATGCTGTGCTCTCGGCCACGTCCAGTCCAACCCCAACCCGGAGCACTGGTCCCTGTTGATCAGTGTCTTGCAGTACGTGAAGGGAACACTGGACTATGGGATCCGCTACTCTCCATGCACCGTCGATGATGCCCGTGGAGGCCTGGGACTGAAACCCGAAGGATACATTGACTCCGACTGGGCAAGTTGCGTTGACACACATTGATCAACTTCGGGGTACATATTCTTCATGGGTGGAGCTCCGGTGTGTTGATCTGCAAAACGGCAGCCAATTGTTGCGCTCTCGACCATGGAGGCCGAGTACATTTCCCTAGCACGGGGAGCTCAACAAGTGATGTGGATCAAGAATTGGTTGTCCGAGGTCTTCTTACCCCATGAAATGGCACTCCAGCTCCGCGGTGACAATCTCGGCTCCATCAGCTTACGGATACAAATAAGGAGCACGGGCTTTCGAAACACCTCGACATACGATGGCATTACATCTGCGAGCGCGTTAAGGAGGGCGAGATTGTCGTGTCGTCGATCCCGGGAAAAGAAAATACCGCTGACATTCTTACCAAGGTGCTCCCGCGTATCACACACGACCGGATTGTTGGTGACATGGGGTTAAATTGGAGGAGGAAGACGGGTGCTCGACGCCAGGGGGAGTGTTGAGGCGCGAGGCTGCCTCTTTGGGAAGATGGCATCTCGCGTCCGCATTTGGTATCTGTGATCAGTTTCGCTTTATATCTCTTTTATCGTATTTATTATTTAGACGTTGATCGCTTCCGCACCGTATTTAAGGTGCGGAAGCGTGACAACGGCCCTCAGTCTCTTACCACATCCCGGGTACGACTGAGGGTAGGTTCAACTCCTACTTATCCTCACCCACACATATACTTACTTACATATTTCCGTACAGACTGATTGTATTGGCGACAGGTACTTAATTGAGTCTCTTACCACATCCCGGGTACGACTGAGGACTGATTGTATTGTCGACACGTTCCTGTCAGCATGCCACCCGACAAAACCAATCCCACCCTCCGCCAGCGCATCATAGTGGCTGCTTCTTATGTTGTTCAAGCAGCTGCCCTTGCTGTTGCAATTTAGGCGAACCCTTTGTACTGGAAAAAGCCGTACCACACCTCTGCTTTGACTGGGGATGCTTGGGCCTTCGAGCTCATATGTGGGCATCCCCGAAGGATCCATTGCGAGCGGGGAATGCAGCTACATGTGCTCTTGTTCTTCATGGCAGAGCTCCGTGCAGTCGGCCTGGAAGACTCGAAATATCTGCGGCTGGAGGAGCAGGCAGCAATTTTCCTGTACATGTGTGTTACTGGTCTGTCTGTTCGCCATGTCGGAGAGCGATTCCAACGGTCCAACGAGACCATCTCCAAGTATGTATGGTTCACATTTCTTCCGTTAAATCCCTGACCTCAACGCAGGTACTTCCATCTGATTCTCGACACAGTATCGGCTCCTGAATTTTACACAAAATGGGTGAAGCTGCCCAATGTTGACGATCCTGTCCTCCCCGAGATCGCGAACAATCCCAAGTGGTTCCCGTACTTTAAAGACGCAATTGGGGCCATGGATGGGACTCATATCAACTGCTGCCCGTCCGCTACAGACCGAGTTGCAAGCCGCAACCGCAAAGGCGGTATCACCATGAACACCATTTGCTGCTGCTCATTGTCCATGGAATTCCAGCATGTCACCAGCGGATGGGAAGGGTCAGCAGCAGATGCCTCGATCGACAATGACGCCCATCTCCAAGATCTGTACATTCCCGAGGGGAAGTACTACCTCGCCGACGCTGGTTTCGGTATCTGCAATGCCCTTCTGGTTCCCTACCGGGGTGTTAGCTACCATCTGGCAGAATGGGGACGTGCAGTTCTACGGTCTGTTTCGATCCCTGTGGTCTGGCGGTATTTCTGAAAATACAACAGACCTGCCAACCGTGGAGAGCTCTACAGCTTGCGTCATGCGTGTGCCCGGAATGTCATCGAGCGCATTTTTGGGGTGGTAAAGCGTCGTTGGAAAATCCTGGTGCACCCACCAGAATTTGATATGGATGTACAAGCCAGAATCTTGCCTGCTCTTGCCGCAATTCACAACCTCATTCTCAAGCACGATCCGCAGGATGCCGCGGAACTGGACAACAACAATGGTGATCCACTTTCTGGACAGCGTGTGAATGAGGACTACGGGCAGCTGGGTGAGTGACCAGCTTCAGATGCGGAAAAGGCAGAAGCTACTGCGCAGAGAGATCGAATTGCACAGGCAATGTGGGATGACTATCAGGAGTTGATTTGCCAATGCGGTGAGGATGATGAAGATCTTCTTGAGTAGGGGTAGTATTTACAAAATGAATGCTCAAGTAATTAGCTATTCAACCAGCTGAAGTCCAACTCTTCTGGAATCCCCAGCTGCTCTCTGACCCAGCCTTTGCGGAGCGACTTGATCTGGAGCACGCTGTACGCATCCACGGCATCCTTGTCTGACTTCAGAATGTTAATAAATTGAATGAGCTGAGATTCAAGAAGCCAGCCAGCTTCGAGCTTCTGCGCGCACAGGATGGCCGACATCTTTCGCTTCGGTGTGGACTCAAGCCCGTCACGCGATGGTGCAAGACTCTCCCGAATGTTTTCGCCAAAGTTGTTGATGGACGCGGCAATCAGGCTGAGCGCGGCAGGGCCCGCAGCGCCCCAAGCCCTTCTGGAATGCGGCGCTGGAGTCGAGGGAATACCTGGCACCGGACACTTGATTTGAGAGGGCGCAGGAGGAGTGGCGGGAGTCGCTGGCACACTGGGCTGAGAAGCGAGTGAGCGACACAAATTTTACAGCAAGAAGATCGAAATAATACCACAGAAGCGGCACCAGAATTTTGAGTGCCGACAGATGGCAAAGAGCTCCTTCCCCAGCCCCGAACTGCGAGAGGTCCCAATCAGGGCTGTGAGCACGAGGCCTCACAGGCCCCACGATGGGGTTGTCTCCACCAGCGTCTGGGTCTTTGTCCAGGTTGTCATCATCTTCATCGCCCGAGTCAGATGCAGGCGCCGGCTGCAACTACTGGCCTTCCATGGCATGGTAGACATGCGCGCCGAGAGTGCAGGGAGGTATGAGGAGTTGCATTGCGTTCCTGAACTCCCACCCGCGATTGCGATAGGGCTTCGCTTTTGGGTGGGCTTTTACGTAGTCATCCCAGGTGGACTTGGTCGTGTCGTCGATATTGGCACCATACTCGTCGCTGTAGGCCCAGCCCGAGTTACCAGCAACATGCTCGAAGATTTTGTGGGTTGCCCGAAGCTAGACGACTGGTTAGATCTGCCACACTGCAGAGAGCAGCAACGCACCTGAGTGTATTTGTTTTGACAGACTTTCGCAGTCTTCGGGGCACCCCTGATGAGGAAGGGGGCCAAATAGGCAGAGAGTTCCTGCCAGACAGCAGCAGGGAAGTTCCCGCCGTCTCCCGCCCTCGCGTGAATGTCGGGCTTGCAAAGCCAGGCTAGCGCGGCCCGTGTTTCTGAATTAGCCCAGTGAGCTTGTCCGGCACCGGTGCTGGGAACAGTTGGCAGACCCTCTGTTGCATCTTGACGTCTCCCACGGCTCATCGTCACGTCAAAATGCAGAGACGCGCCGTGAAATGGACGTGTGAGAAATTTTTACGAGAGGTCACAGGCAGTCACGACAATCAAGCAACAATTGATCCACTTGAATTACCCTATTTATAAAATTGCGTAAGATAGGTGACATCCAGATCCATCTAATCACGTGATATCACAGTGTGAGACAGACTGTGAGCTACACTAGTTGATGCCAAAGCAATTGATAGACAAACTGAAACCACAGAAATGTAGAGCTTGAGTGTAGCTACAATTCTGTGGTAGCAGATTTTCAATAGCTATCTTCAAAAAAAGTTTATTGCCTTTTTTGGAAAAATGCTCAGATCACAAAGAGCATGCATCTCAGACACAAATATATTTTGAGACCAAAAATTTCGCGCTTCCTAAAAGGGTAATTCCCATGACCACGTGATTACATCATCGCATTTCTCCTCTCCAAATGGATCTTCTATACACAGTAACAACCGGCCAAATACTGATCCAGATGTCCTCAATACCTCTAACTCTGATACCGAAACTGAGGCAGAAATTGAAATCCAGGAAGAGGATGATGTGCCTCATCCCAGAGACCATGCGGATTTACTCCAATAGCTTCGGCTTAGTGATGCCCAGCTAGGTTCCTTGCCTACAAGCACTGCTCCTGTGCATCATGGTGCCTACCACAGTCGGAAAATTGGGGTGGACATCTCTAAGCGCCGAGAACAAGAGCTTCGAAAATCGGAGAAGGAAAGAGCTGCAAAGGGCATGATCTCCCAGACCCCAATGCTCCATTGCCAGGTTCCAAGAAGAAAATCAAAGCTCAATGTGGGAGCAACTTCAAATGCCGTCATACTACTGCAACTCAATGTTGTTTAAGGAAGATTCTCTACATGGAGCCTAATTTTCAGGCGCAAAAATCAATGCTAGAGGAGCATTGTGAAAAGCAAGGCTATGAGGTTATTTTCTTTCCCAAGTTCCATCCAGAGCTCAATTTTATTGAGCAATGCTGGGGATATGCAAAACGGATCTATAGAATGTTACCTGAGTCTTCATCAGAAGAGGACTTGGAGCGGAACATGCTTGAAGCCCTTGAATCAGTTCCACTTGTGTCTATGCGTCGGTTTGCTGTCCGGTCTTCAAGGTTTGCAGATGCCTACTTTTGTGGGCTTGATGGAGCAGATGCAGCTTGGGCCAATAAAAAATATAAGGGTCATAGGACTCTTCCTCCTCATTATCTTGATGATCTGAGGAAGCATAGGAAGGAGGGATAGTTTGGTATATTGCGACTTTTTTCTTCTCTTTGTTCTATTGTGTTTAAAGTACCAAAAATATTATTTTGTGTTTTTGTCTCTGAAATTTGTCGCTTTCCCACGTTACTGTCACGTCACAGTAACGCTTCACGTGATTAGATGGATCTGGATGTCACCTATCTTAGTCTGTCCATCCGAAGCTTTTAAGCTCCGACTTCGCCGTTTTGAGCCGTGCTGGTTGATCCTCTTCTTGCCGAATGACTTCATACACTATTTCAAGCACGGCAATCATGATTCCGTCATCGCCGGTTCGACGGCTTGCCGTCACTGGCACCCTTCCAATAAACTCGGACAGGCACTGCCCTTGCGCCAAAGTCGAGAACAATGGCGGATGAAGTGCGTCGATATAGTTGTGTCATCACAGAGTGTCCCGAACCTCCCGAGAACCTCCTACGCCCCAACCTATATCCAACGCGAATCGACCCGATGGATAGCAATGATGATTCGACTGCGGAGGACTATCGCCGCGGTCTTCGACGCGCTGCGCAACGAGAATGTCGCGAAAGGGAGAGTGTCTCTGAAGGCGACTCCAGGAGGCACAAAAACACTGTATCCCGAAGAGTGGCAACGTCAAGCACTCTCTGACGAGCAGAGAATCGAAATTCGATGCACCAATACTACAATTCGAGCACAACATAGAATGACGTTGGACAATATCCGTGCTGAAATTCGACTAGCTGACACAGAATCGCATCGCGCTAGCCATTCCTCACACTCTGCCCGTCCTGGCCGCTCAATGGTGGGATCAACTCCGTATCCTCAACGCTTCTGACCCTGCGCCGTCGCTGAACCTTCGGTGGAATAGAACCTGTAAAGTGTGCGGTATCAAGGTACGAATGGGTTTTTCTGTATGTTCGATGCCTCACAGGAGCCTAGGCACTGACTGGCGAGCAGATACACGACCAATGTTTGTGTGTGGGCCCAAAGGGTGTTCATTTCCAAGCACCGCTGCCGCCATATCCACATGAATGGAACTATTTCATTGACAATCCTAAAACTGCCAGGATCTCCCGCAAACTCAATAACATCTTCTCTCTTACCGCCATCGGCATCTACGATGGTGACCTCATGAAATTCCCTGATGGCGTTGCCGCAGTCACTTTAGCCGGGGGCCGAATTTACCCTGCTCACGAAGGCCAGCACCGCGATTCGGTGGTTCATCCACGACCCCTGGGCCATGTTCATGAAAGGCCAAGAAATGTATATTCCCCACTCGTGGATAAATAGCACGCTGGCTGGGCTGGGAACGGGTAAATCCCTTCATAGCGGAACTTGAAAATCTCAACATTTACGATGACACTGATGACATCGCTCTCCACATTGAATACTCGGACAGCATTAGCAATGAATTGCCGCAATTGTGTCTCTTGCGCCTGCGTCACCACCTTCACGCCGTAAACTGGTCATTCAACGGAAGGACCAGGCTGAACCTATTTTTCTGGATCTTCTTTCCCCGTTTGTGGAGCCACTACATTATTTGCTTCTGCTTCCACATTGCACCTTGGGATGGTCTCCCACCCGTCTGACCTCCGATGGTAAAAAGTTAGCCAGGCCCGATGGTATAGAACTCGGTTCTATATGAATGCGGAACAAATGTCCACCTTTTCTCGACTGACCGGTACCTGAAAATATTAGGCTCTTACAAACACCACTAATATCACGCAGGTGAATATTTGGTTGATGCTTGGAGCGCCATCGAAGAGGCTCCGCCTAACTTATCAACACTCTGATCCGGATGAGGCCGAGTACATCGGAACAGGCGACGAGGAGCCGAGTGATGATGTGCGGTTGCTATCCACATTCGTTCATTCCCCGGCCTGGTCAGCAGCCAACATCTCCGACTGTCTCGCGCTCCGGAAAGCCTTCGGCCCTGTCACCCTATTCATCACCTTTACCACCAACCCGCGTTGGCCTGAAATAACTTCCCAGCTGTGTCCTGGACAGTCGGCAAATGATCGCCCCGATCTCATGGTACGAGTTTTTCAACGATATCTGTCCGCATTCATGAAGGACATCCGCACGCTGATGGGTCCTATTCTGTACCATATCCGGGTTACAGAATTCCAAAAGCGTGGTCTCCCCCACGAGCATATAGCGGTTTGCACTAAAGAACGTCCCCAGATCCCCAGCCGAAATTGATACCTTCCTCAGTGCTGAGCTTCCTCGCAACTCCGGATCGCTCCGTGATGCCGTGAAACGCCATATGACACACATTCATGATCCTTCGAAATCTTATCACAGATGTGGCTGGCCGCGTGAATGCCAGTATGGCTTTCCCAAGCCGACAAAACCGGACTCTTCATTCAACGATCGCGGTTAGTTTTATGTTCAAATTGTACCAGTTTTGTGTTCATGCTCAGTCAATTCAGGATACTTCGAGCATCGACGCCGGCATCCGGAGGATGAATTCATTGTTCACATATTCCTTGGTTGATTCTCAAATATGACTGCCACATCAACATCGAGTTCTCCACGGGGGTCAATCTTTTCCAATATCTATTCAAATACTTCTTCAAATCGTTGGACCAAGCAAATTGGGCAATACGGAAACAGCCGTTCGATCCGACAACACCCTCTCCAACCCGGAACCTGTTGATGAATTCGAGATTATGAAAGAGGACGATACCTCTCCAGTATTCAAGCCGCAATGCGACTAGCATCCTTCCACATCTCTGAGAAGAAACCTGGTGTCAAACAACTCCCAATCCACTTATCTGGTCGACAGTATGGCCAAATGGCTCGGAAAGATGGTTCTGAATCCGATGGTACACTATTGGTTCGGTACATGTCGCGTCCGCTTCATCCTGACCTGAACGGAATCACGTACATCGAGTTCGGTTCTAAATGCCGACTGGAAAAGCATGATCCCCAGAAGGAAATGCACTCTCTCGAAATTCTTGAAGACGAATATCCGGGGCGCCCACGGATGCGAATTCGATTTTACGAACCGGAGTATATTGGAGTGTGTCGCATCCAGATGGTATATCCATGACACGGGGACGTGTTCTATCTTCGGGCACTCTTACTCCATCGGAGCCCCCGGAGCTGGACAGACTTGCGCCACTATCGATGGTGTTGTTTCCAGCACGTACCAGGAGGGCCGCGCGCGCCATGGGGCTTTTCGACAACCGTGATGAGGGCATTATTGCATTTTGAAGAACTGTTGGGGTCCGGTGCAGCTCCAACTCAACTGCGGTGGATATTTGCTGTGCTCGCTGTGGAAGGCAGTCCAGCCCTTATATTATGGGAAGCCCACGAGGACACTCTGTCAGCAGATATCAAAGACCGCATGTTGCGTGTCACTGCTTCTCCGCCTTCTGCATTGATCAGGAACGAAGTCTTGATTGCCCTACAAACTCTTCTACAAGGTCTGGGGAAGTCTTTGGCAGATATCGGCCTTCCAGAGCCTGTAGAACGTCAGAAGAAGTTCACTCTGAGCGTCTTCGTTGGGGCGGTGACCCGGGTAATCTTTGCGCCTTCAAGGATGGACTCACACAAGAACAGGTAAGGCATGCAAAGGTCCGTAGGTTCAAAGCTGACGGAGAACTGCTTGCAGCGAGTTGTCTATGATCGTATTATGCAAGTCGCGACTTTGAATAACCCACCTCCCATCCATGTGGATGGCCGTGCTGGGCGAGGCAAAACCTATGTCCTTTATCCAGTAATCGGAGCCCTGCGAAAGCTGGACGAGATTGTTTTACTATCTGCATCCCTCTACCTTTGCTGCTAAAAACTACCCTGGTGGCCAAACCGCTCATTACCTTTATGGAATCCCAGTAGACGAGTACAAACCCTCATCTGAAATCTTCTGTTGGACCCAGGAGTGATCGCGCCCGACTCCTTCTGGCGGCTAAATGTCACATAATTGACGAGATCGGCGGCCCCCATTTTAAAGCCTTTGACTGCGCTGATCGTCTCATGCGGTCTTTGACGGGGTCAAATCAAATCTGGGGAGGACGAATTGCTAATTACAGTTGGGGACTTTCGTCAAGTAAGTCAAAAGAGTATCTCAAAAATACACGATTGAATCATGCCAGGTTGCCCCTGTTGTCCATTTCGGAGGTCGAACGGCCATCTGCAAGGCATCCTTACGGACTCAACCGGTTTTCTGTCGCTTTGAAATTCTCGAACTGCAGAGATCAATGCGGCAACAGTCCGATTTAGCTTTCTCGGATTTCCTGGATTCAATTGGAGATGACTATCTCTACGATTCAGTTGATCTTGGCCGTCTCCGGCACACTCAATCAATGGACGACTTCGTCAACTTCATCTTTCCTCCAAGAGTGGTCGCAGACCCGGCTGTCTGTATCACGCGGGAAATCTTGAGCCCGTTTAATGCTTTTGTCGACGAATTCAACGCAGCCATCCTTCGTATGGTTCCAGGCAATGCTCATTGCTACGTGAGCAGCGATTCCATCGAGGGCAGCGACAACAACACCAATGATGAAGTGTTCAATGATCCTGAGTTCTTAATTCCCTTCAAGAGCCGAGTATACCCCCTCACGAATTATTCCTCAAAGTTGGGGGCTATTTGCAGGCTCACTCGCAATTTTGATGCCTCTCGAGGTCTAACTAAAAACACTCGAGTGATCGTGCGAAGACTTCTTCGGCACACAGTAGAGGTGGAAACGATATCTTCGGTTGTTGCCGGTAAAGTTGTCGATGCAGTGAGTCAATCCCGAGACCACATTATATGTTTCATGTCTTAACACGCTTCAGATTCGGCTCCATATTCCCCCGGATCAATGGCCATTTCAGCCCCATGGCTTTGAATTCATGGTTCTCCGAAAACAGATCCCACTTTCTCTCTGCTATGCGACCACCTTCAATGGATGTCAAGGTCTAACTGTATAAAAACTAGGAATCAATCTGCGCAAAGAGGTGTTCTCTCATGGACAACTCTATTCCGCCATCACACGGGTCCCAGACTCACAAAACGTATTGATTTTCAAATATGTTGGGGACGAGTCCACTCGTACGGCTAACATTGTCTGGGAAGAACTACTTCTGTAAATATAAGTTCAGCTGTGAATTATCTACCAAGGGGTGCCGGACCGCTTCGCGGTCCGGTAACCGCTTGTAGGAAATATAATAACAATGAACAATCAATTGTGCATCCGAACAGGCTCTAAGCAGGATGTTTTAAAAAGGTGTTGGTTCAGGTATATCTCCTATAGTGGTTGCACCACATCTGGCAGGTGTTGCCTTGATGTCCGCCGTGATATCTATTGGTATCTATAACTAAAGGGGAAGGTGGCCAAATGAATAATGGTGCTCGCAGGATTATTGTCGGGCTCGGCAAACCTTGTCTCCCGGCTCGCTCAACCTCTTGGCCTAAGCTTAAAGAAGATATGAAATATGCCAAATATTTCCGTTTGGTTCCAATTTAAAACTAAATTTATCCTGGGCGGCCTTTTTGTTTCTTGCCCAATTCAATATGTAATAGAGAGGTTGCGCAACAGCCATTGGAGCCATCTGTTGGATTTTTGGCAGTGCGCAAATTGATGCCTCCGCGTCAGTGGCTCCGTGCAGCCAGTCGCCCTCAATTTCTGCGCACGGCCCCAAAGCCATTGGATGGCTTCAATGGCCGCTGCACAACCCCTCTAATATCGACTGAAAAGTCACCGGCTAAGGTTCCTCAGCTCCTGGACCGTTGGTATTTCCGGATTTGTACTCATAGATAGGGCTGCCTGGTCTTGCAATTATAAGAACTCGTCTTTTATGCCCTGGAACTCCACGTTATGCACATGCACCATGCCACTAATGATGGGTTGTAGTACCCATCCTGGAGCCATTTGACCATGGACCACCCGATGGTCGCCCAGGACGAATAATGAAATTTACCAGTATGACATGTCGCCAGCATTGTCTCCGTTTGCAGCTGCGAGGAGTTTTCTTTTCTGCGTGAGTGTTCGACTTTTTTGCCGTGGTCACGTGCGCCCAATAAGGAAATTCGCGTGTCGTGTTTGTTTCATCACTGCGAAAAGACTGCTGAACCACTCAGCCTCGGTCCGCTGCAGGCCACTATCCTCGCAGTATGGTAAATTTCCTCTCCTATGGGTGACCAGCCACCCTCTTCTGCTATCCCACTCACTAGTGCTGCCACGGCTCGGCTACGGCTGGCTCAGCTCTGTTGGAATAGCAACCGAAACACCAACGCACTGCCACTACAGCTGTTCAGGCGCTGAGGCAACAGCTCATTTCCATTCATCCAGACTCATTTTTGATCATTCCCTTGACACCTTAGCTGTACTGACTCCTACTTATTCATAGGCGCGCTGTTCCTCTGTTATGGTTACTTACCCCTTTTGGTACATATGTTTTATTTAAGCCACCCTGTTGAATCGATGCCTCTGCACGTTTGCAGAGGGTCACTGTGCATCAGGCCGATTTCCAACAGGCTCGGCTTTTGATGGCTTCGAAGCCATCAGCACCTGAAGCCGAGCCAAGCCATTTTTTAAACGGCTGGCTCCCATGGCTTCAGCTCGGCTTCGGCTAAAGCTGTGGCTCAGCACCAGTTTTGGCATCGTGATTC
>JARKIC010001581.1:0-109776 GCA_029378375.1 Mycena olivaceomarginata
AAGGAGATAGGTTATGGTGTCCGCTCGACGTCGACCCAGGCGGACTCAGACGCGTCGGGCTCTGTGAACGACGTCGACTTCTGGGACTTTTTTAACGATCCACCCGCGAGTCCGCCCAGAACTGCGTCCGGTCGCCTTGGATGTGAGTGATCCCAAGTCGTTGATATTTATTCTAATGTATGCGTTTGTAGATGACGAAAACTATTTGAGTGCGGTATTTGTTGGGATACCTTGCTGAAACCTGTAATGTGAGTACCGGTCCATACGGCTGAACGACGTGACGATAACCAGGCCACTGTGCATGCATGTGTTCTGCCACTTGTGCCTGCTAAAGTGGCTTGTTAAAGGCGATCACTCTTGCCCTGTGTGTAGAGCGAAAATCAGCGAAGCACCAATACGTGACAACGTGTTCGAATTGGAATTGTACGATGCGATAGCGGGACGGCCAGGTTCCACGGCCCTCTGCCGACATTACAGAGGTGGAACCTTACACATGGTCGGGCATTTCGTTCGAACCCAGTGGGTGAAGGCCGTCGATCAGTTTTCGGACTATACTGTCGTTGGGCTGTAGTGTTACAACAATGCAATTAGTATAGACTAAACTTATCTGGAGCCTGAGGGAACATTATGATGACGAACGACTTAGGCCGGCGCGACCGGATTCCAAGCTTTGCCTGCGATGGCGCAACGGCATGTTGATCGGCGATCAATTGTACCGGTAACTTCCGAAGTCTTGTGTACGTGTGACACTCACAGCCACATCATAATGTCGACCATTGCTTATGATATGATTGCTTTGCGGCCCCTAGGAGTGGATGTTCACATGTATTTAGACTTGAAAATGCGGTGTTCCATGCCCCTGTTTCACAATTTAGCATGGTCGATCTAAATCTTAGATTCAAAGCCTTAGTTGCTTATTGTATCATAATAAACGGCTACCGCAATTTCAGCTCGGCACTTGGCTCTTAATATCATTAGGACTTCCTTCTCTACAGCTGCCAGTTTCCAACGTGTCGTATTTGTCATGCGGAAAAATATGAGCATAAACCTCTTATTATCTCGATCAATTTTAAAAACCGCGAACATCATGATACAAAGCTACCGCTTCAATCGCAACAAGCTTTGTAGCGGAAATCTCGATCTCGAATTTAATATGGTCTTCGGGTAGTACGTTGCTGATGGTTGGGTATTCCACTTGATAGTTGGTAAGCAAACTGTTTCGCCTTTGATCATGGATAGGTGTCTTCTGGTTAAATAAGAGTTGAGAAAATGCACCGATATCCCACTCGACTGGGTTGTCTCTCCTACAAATGACCCACGTCCTGCTCCAAGACACAGATTATGATTGCATCAACGCCGTGCGTGAGGGAATTGCAAAGCGTACCCCAGTGAGCATGCTACGTTGATACGTGGTGTTCGAGATTTGTACTGATTTTCGTCTTGAGGCATGGCCGCGCCTGCAAACCTGCTTGCTGTATCCAGACGGAAACACACTGCACCGACCAATGTGGGTGAAGGTGCCTGTTAGCCAGGGATTGGAGCGCGCGAATAAAGTAACGGAACTGGAGGTGGACTTATGGATCGATGCGGGCCGGGGAGGCTTCGAAGGCACCACCAATGGCGCCTTGACGAGCGTTCGGATTGATCGGTTTCCGTTCGACGAACCTCGCGACCTCAAGCACTCTTACAGCATCGTTGTCGCCAGTCAGGACCAACATGGCCTGTTCCTGTACCCCGAAAACGCTTTGGTCAACAAGCTTGAGCCTGACTTGAAGCAGGCGTGGCGAGGGAATGTCCTCGTGTTCAAGCACGGTACTAAACAGTCTAAAGCGATCGTAAACATCGCGGACAGCGATGTTACATTCGTAGAGGCTATCTTGAAACGGTACGCAGTGTGCCAACCGTGTTGGACTGAAATTGACGGTTTCCAAGCGTTCTCAGGGACGACATGATCGGTGAGGCCGCCAGGAAAGCGATCATCAAGGACGATAGGGGTTATATCATATAGAGTTTTAGCTTTTAATCTGGTCGTAACTTCGATGCTTGTGTCCAATTCCCTCTACGATGCAAACGAGAACTTCCAGCAAACTTTCCGCCAACAATGGCAGGGACCAGTTCTTCGCTACCGCCGAACTACGACGCACCATGCTGCTATATCTCCCGCTTATCCCGCTTTTCAAATACGCCCGAGCGTCCCGATTCACGCGAGGTGATGTAATGAGTTTGGCACGCGAGCGTGTCGAACACTATACTTCGCCATTCTTCCCTTCAGAGCTCCTTGCCACGCTATTCTTCTACCAGCTGGAGGATCGACGTGCATGGATCGTCGGTTCGGTTGCGCTCGTGGCGCTATCCTTCAGTTGCGACTTGCCTGTTCCTAGCAACCTTAATGTGATCACCTCTGTCTTGACGGAGGACGCCTGGATCACCTGCATGTGCGATGTCATGGGGTATACACTTCGCTCCGTCCCATGTGGAGGGTTTTATGCGAAGCTCGCTCAGTCGCGGCTTATCTTCACGCACAGAGATGTTCAAGTAAGTGCTTGTCATTAGCGTCGATCGCACTGCTCAACCGACCCGGTGTTGTAGGACAAGAATATCACCATCACTGTCTCGCGGAACGTGGACATATTTGAACTATTCCTCCGCACTCGAAGCACCTTGATGGCGAACGCGATTTCGGCGCAGGAGCTGATTTCTACGTACGTGGAGTTGACATCCAACTGCCAGGGGGTGTCTGGATACACTCCCGCCTTCACACGTCCTTTAGACGTGTCCTTCCAAGAACGGACATCGCCGTTCCCTGATGCAATCGAGTTGCTCGACAGCACGCAAGCTCTAGGAAGACCGTGTGGACTTGCGTGTCCCGGTATAACTCGCATCTCTACCAATATAGCGGGTATCGGCCATTGGGTGTGGGGCGGGGTCAGTAATTTCGATTGGGAGGAAGATGCGAATTTGCTCGCGATGAGAAACAGTGACATCACTTACAAGTCTGGAGACTTTTGTCGCAACCCACACTGTCCGTACCGTTCTTAGTCGAAATGTAGCTATTTCAGAGGGGCACATCTGAATAAGACCAATGTGTGGACATAGATCGATTGATTTGATGGAAGAGGCGGTGTGAGAGGGGTTGCCCCTGAGTCTACGGAGAGGGCGATTCAAAAGCGATCCTTTGTATACTGCTGCGAAAAAAAGACGATGCAGTCTCGAATCCCCTTGCCAAAGTACGTCGCTGCGCCTTCTCAATTTATACTGAGCATGTATTTGTACATTTCAAGCCGTATCGGACGCACACCCAGTCCAGTTCTAACCGCAATCTTGTTGTGGACCTGCGGCTCTTACTTCGAATGGGACGGTGAAGAGCTGGTATTGAATCATCGCCACATGCCGAACCTGGCGAGCGACGCAAATGGTGGTTTCTTGGACACTAGGCTCCGCCTGGGCCACCATAATTCACCGCTTCACCGCATCACCGCACCCGAAGCGGTACTGCTCAACCGCACCCGAGATCTTAAGTACCGCATCCATGTCACGGCAAATTCTGTCACACCGCTTCACTTTGTGGTATTCACCGCAACCATATTCAATTCATGTACTTCCAGTTCCTGCTCAGACTCTACTCTCTCCGGGTCGGCGGTGAGAGTCTGTTGCTCACTACGCTTGATTTGGTAGTTATCTATGAACAGCGCAAACTAAGTAAGTACTGGGCATCATGATATCTGGGCTAGACGGCGGCTTCTCCGTTCTCCCTGTCGAATGAGCCTTGGGACCTTTGTTCTCTGCCTTTTATCTTTCTCATGACCCCCCCCCCCCCCCCATTTTCTATCTTGCGATTCCGTTTCGCTGGTCGCAAGCTCTCTGCTTGCTCATTGTTGTCTTTCCTCTTCCCGTGGAACTCGGCATCCACGGCGTCCGTCACTGTGATGGAAATGGGAGTCATTAATTAACCGTTCTTTAACGAAATCTCTCGTAACCTGTGCCAAAGCCCCATATAGCGTTGCTCATTCGCTCTTCCTCTTGGCTTTCTGCCATTCTTAACTCCTTTGGTGTACAGTAATTCCTCACACTGCCTGAAGGTATTACTTTAAGCAAACACGTAGTCCTCCTGGAAGAACTTCGACATACAAAAGCAGCGCTACTGCCGTGGAATTCTGATCTTTGCCCGCTTTGCTCGCCTTCAAGCAACAAATCCTAGGTTTCATCTGATTTCTCGTCTCTTTCTGTCCTCCGCTGGGTACTTTGCCTCAACTCGACTCTGCTCCACTTCTTCTGGGTTATCTCTGTCCTGGCGTGGATCTACTCAGTACCATTTCTTAAGACATCCAATGGTTACCTTTGCTGCTGCTTCTCTAACATTCTACGGCTCCGTGGCTGGGATGGTGGGTTCAAACTGCTCCTAATCACATTCCCGTAGGCAGGGAAATCCCCTCACAAAATCTCTGGATGAAACATTATAAAACACATCATATGACGCAGAATTCTTCATCTCTCGCATCCGGATGACATTTCACTGGGGCTTATGGTTCACCCAAATCCACAATAATTTCCCTCTTTCTGTACCTTCTACGATGACGACGGCCATCACGATTTACTTCAAGTGCGAATTTCATCAGCCCGAGCGCTGGTCTCCTATAATGCAGCTCTACCTTGGGTTGTTCTCACGTTCCGGCTTTTACTGGTCGCCGACAAGTTACAACCACAACCTGAACCCTTTTTGTAGACACAACAATTTTATCCGCCCCCCGAGTCCAACGGGATTCGTATGGCGGCAACATTCCGCATTCTATGCTATTATATTAGGTCTTTGTATAGAGCATGCACTCCGATTCAATTCATTCCGATTTTGCTTCCTCGTATGAGTTGCCGGAGCGAAGCGGCGGCACGTCTTGTACCGGTGTTGCGTGATGGATAGAGGCACTCGAATTTTAAGCGAGGTACGAGCTCAATTTTGTTGAAGCGTCTGCCTAGGGGAGACTACTCGAATTTGGGCAGCCGAATGGTAGGATCGTAAATGACGTGCTCGCTGTAAAATGAGTTTCAGTTGGGTGGCAACACAGTAACGGGCTACCAGTCCCCACCCGACTGATGCACCATCGCTGCACCACCGCTGCATCACCGCATCGGCTGAACACAGGTACCGCATCAGTGTGACACGAACCGCAACATGGTACCGCTACGAACCGCTTCCGAAATCCCGCCACCGCCACAGGTGCCGCACCGGTACCGCATCAGAACCGCTGCATCACCGCACCGTGCCGCATCACTACCGCAACAATATCGGTCATTTTCCCAACATCACCGCTACCAAGTCCTCTGACTACCGCTACATGTTGTCTAAAAAAAATTAACCAAGACCAGAGGCCATTCCCATTCCACTGGATACTCCTATTGCATCAAAGGAGATCCCCACTCCGCTGTCCCTTATACGGTGTGTCTGCGCAATCGCTCGGAAATATGTGTGCCGCATCGCACTACCGCTTCGGGTGCGGTGATGCGGTTCTGATGTGGTTGGAAGCGGTGAATTAGGGTGTCCCGCTCCGCCTGCAACTGGTCTGCCACGAATGGAACGGCTTGATAACGTACTGTGGAACGTTCTGGTCCAGCTACGCAATTGGACCTGGGAAATCGAGGACGGAGTTTTACAAATGGACCCGCCGTATGACATCCGTGCCCTCGCATATAGTGATCGCGATGCCGTCGATTCCAACTCGCATGTCTGTGCCCGCTCGTGTGCCCACGTCGGGGTCCGACGGTTGTGTGTCGATACAGGACATAGTCGGCCTGTTACGCCGACAAGCAGCTATTTGTGCGACACTCTTTATTGCTGCGCCGAACACGCCTTGGCTCGCAGCGCTTGACGAGGGAATTCAGAACAGCTCTTTTCCTGCCGTTAGTCGCCTCGCCTTGGTCGTATGTGACATGCGCAACGAAAGGCTGAGCTCGCTTCGATCCCGAGCGCTGAAGGACCAATCGACATTGGAAGGGTTTTCAGGTGCGCGGTGCAAACCGTACATGCTACGCTTGAAAGGAGTTGGAATCTCTTGGACGAACACTACGAAAATGGAGTATAGCAACATATCGACTCTGGTCTTGCATTTTCTGGGCTCGGATGCCGCTCCACTCGTACACGAGCTACACTCTATGTTGGAACATGCTACTGCCCTGGAACGCATGTCCATCCACGAAGTGCATCTAACCGGTATGTGGATCGTTTATAAAGTTGCCGAAATTTATGTTTAACCAGGTTCGTACATGCCAAAAACTCAAATAATTATGAACCGCCTGAAGGCGCTCGATTACGGACCTGGAGGATGTGACACACTCGGCCTCTTGATGGCTAACATACTTGCGCCCGGTATGCTCGAGCTGCACCTCTCCTTGGGAAAAGGAGACATGCAGATCGCGCTTCGGTGTGCCGGTCTATTCAACACCGCCATCGACATGCGCATTACCTGCGCCGACGCTACAAAAGCCGAGGTCAGGGCGTTATACGCCATGACACCGGCCGTGTACACACTCGATATTGTGTTCGCGTCGCTCCGGTTTCTGAACGAATTGCACGACGACGACTTGCTGCCCGGACTACGCGCTCTGTTCCGACACGAGACCTGGTTTGAACTGCTATATAATTTGGCTAATCGGCGACGAAACTTAAGTCGCTTGGTGCTGTACCGGCCGACAGAGTTCCGAGGTATCCCAATCGAAATGAACCCGGATGAAATGGCGGATCTGTTGGGTTTGATTGATAGCGTAGAGTACGTGTTTGCGTTGTCAAACCTTTGGTACATGTAACCGAGCCTGGAGGCGGCGAAGGTATAGGATACCAACACATATCACGTCTAACTGGCAGTGCGAACGTTCGAATTTTTTAGTAGTGTAGAAAGTTATATGTTATAATACAAAGCTTCGAGTGTTGAATACTATTGATACGTGCGGGTATACGAGAAGTTATATGTAAAGGCGATAGAAGGCAACTGCCGGAAGGTTCTAACAAATGTACTTGATAATCGTAATAAGGCCCCGCAAAGCGATCCAGCGTAAGAATTCGTTCTGCATCCCCTGTTCCCCTCCCACGGACAGGTAATCCACCCACTCTGTGTGCCGCTTGTGGCAGGAAAATACGGTGCGCCGCCGACGCGCAAAGCGTGTTTCATCTTGCACCAGGTGTTCTGCAACCAGTTTGGACCGATAGAAAATACAAAATGTATGGTACTCACCAGTCAATTTTCGCTCGGATGTGGTGTACACGACCTTCCATTCGTGCCTGTACATATGCTGGCACGCCCTGTACCCTGGCAAACGCTGATCGAAATCTTGACTTTCACCAAGTTTGATTTCGCGCCGGGAAAGGAGCCCTTGGTCGTCGAGGAGACCCTGTTCGTGGGCGACGACGTCGGTGACAAGGTCGCGGGTGACGAGGTAGTTGACGCCGACCCCGTCACTGGGATACGGATCCGGCCTGAGCCGGTGAGTCGAGGCGGAATACGCAAAACAGCTACAGTAAAAGACTTACATTATAGCAACAGCGCCTGGGTTGAGGAGGGACGTTCGAACGACATCCTGCAGTCTTCTGTTCCGACGCACAGCCGGCATCTGCGCCCGATTCAGATGTGCAAATATAAGAGAAAAAAAACGGACTGAATAGATGGTAGTGGTCGAGACTTGAAAGCAGAGTTCTTAAGCGCCCATAGTCCGCTTATTTATAGGGACTGTTTTATACATATGTTGGCCAAGTAATACAAGCCTGATACCTACACGGCGCATCTCGTATAATGCGCTTTGACCGCCCGATTCGGTTGTCTCGGGGATCACCGATGATGGTATGATCCCAATCAGTGATATCTAGGGAACATGCGAACAGATTATAAGTCCATGAAGATTATAGTTGGAGATAAGTTATTCCGCAAACCAACCACCCAAAAAAAGAGTATATGTAAAGAAAAAAAAGTACGAGTTATGCCGTGCGAAGCATCGGCCTCCCCCCAAGTAATATTTATATATACCACCTTCACGCTTAAACCAACATTAGCCGCTTAAGCGCGCTTACACCTAAGCCGGATTAAGCTCCCTTGAGCCCTATCTATCTAATCCCGGAATTTGGCACCAAATTCCAGGATTAGATAGATAGGAGCTCCAAGAGGCATTCAAAGCGTATCAGCGCACTACCCAGCAGCAGGACGTTCACAAACGGGTCCGCGCCCTCGTAGAACAGCAACAGGGCCGCCCAAATATGGAGCTAGCTACTGTTCATCGCAGTATGGAGGAAATTGTGTAGCTATACATGCCATAATAGCTTCTGAGTTGAGATACCAAAGTTGAATTTTTGCTTTGGCTTGCTTTGAAATCCTTGCATGATCAATACGGTGTGGACAGGTGTGAATAGGAAGCGGATCCCTAGTACGACACCGTAGGTGCCCATCGTGAGGAGGGATGCAATTTAAGCGCCAGTTGATATGCCTCCTGCAGCCACCACGAGAGGCCCGCCGTTGGTTTTAAACTCGCGCAAACTGAGTTGAAGCCACACAAACATGGACGCGGCGTCGGCGCCTCCATGTCCACCAGCTTCGTTTCCTGTCAACATACTTGAAATTAAGTTGCTTGTACTTGAGGCTGCGCCGAACCTTGAACCACCACCCTTTAATGCGGCGCGGCGCGCGTCTTCCACAGAGCTGATGATCGGAGATATGAATATTTTGCACTCGGTTCTTGTTGTACGTGTGGAACTAGTCGACGTATTTGTCAAGGTCGACGCCGAAAGCAAATCAAACGGCCGCCGGACTCTCTTCCAGAACAGCCAGGAGACGGGGGCTCGCCGGACGACTTGGTCCTATCAAGGATCCAGCCGAGGAACCCAACGGCGACGGGAACAGGTTCCCCCGTTGGGATATCTAGACTCGCGCAGATCTTCTAAAACTTCTCTTTGAGAACCTGCGTCAAATAATAGCTTGCAAATTGCAACTGAAATCCAGTAAGTGCATTACAATTTGGAGAACTGAACATTGAATCCAAGTAGCGGTGTATCCCAGCCGCGGCGGTAGAAAGGGTCCAGAAATCAGACCAAAAATTGAATAATTCAAAGGCGAGGCAAGTGGGCGGCTGTTTACCATTTACACCATTTTTATATGTGAAGAAACTTCAAAGGACATGAGCTGAGTAAGCACATGAGTAATTTTACTAACCTTCATTCTCGCTATTTGGCCTGCGAATTCCACAGCGTCGTCGATGCTGAGGTGGTGATGATCTTCTGCAGGATCCTCGGCGACCACTTAGGCGATTTATTAGTCAAATAGAATGGTTTGATGAATTTACTAACTTTCATCCTCGATAGCTGAGCCGCGAAAATCCTCAGAATCATTGCTGAGTGGATATTCTGAAGCATCCTCGTCTTCCACTTGTGGCATTTATCAGGCGAAAATTGCTTTGCTTCACAATGGTCAACATACCATCCGCAAATCGAGGATCTACTTCACTGGTGAATTCGTAAAGTGGGTATCCCAGATGCCGGGCGACGTCCTGGCTTTCTGGATCGAAACCCTTGCCCTGGTGGAACCGACGAAGTCCGGCGTAGACATTCGTGTCCGAGGACTTCCCCCGCACTCTGGTAGTGAGTTGCAGAGAGGGAAATCCGAGTCGTGTCGCCTCCTCCGTGCTAATGCGTTCAACACTCAATGGATCGAGAGACCAATATGCCGGCGAATCCGACCAGCGATAGGAGGATGGACCAGTTTGGAAGTCTTTCCATGGGCAGAGAAATAGGAAACCAGGGGGAGGGTTTTCGGTGCTCGCTACATTTTATTTACTACATGCAGACCGCGCCGCCAACCATTAAGGATATTACCATGAATAGTTCTCCACCGGTGAAATGTTTGCTTCTAATTATTTGCGCCAATATTGCAACTAAACGGACGCTGCCAGCCCGTCGTGAAGAAAAAGATTTCAGTGAGTCATTTGTTAGCTATGAGACAACGGCCGTCTAACCAGCATGTCAGGATTATAGCAAGGTTCCTGCATCCAAAGAGGCCAAGGGGGCGAAAAGATTCTAAGCACATGCACTCGTATCCGGCGCGACATTCAACAACTCAAGGTTGAATCAACCCGTTATGTATCCTTTCTTCTGTTCAAAGGGGTTCCCGCCAGACGGAGTGGGATCTTGTCCTCTATTTCCATTTCTCTTCTGTTTTACTTCTAACTTTCTTTTACTCTATACTCTGAGTCTCGGCCGCCAAAGGAGGGCGACGACGAGCCGAATACTACACCGTGGTGCAGCACTACCGCGCTCAACGCTACCAGCTAGTATCTTCTTTAGGACGGCTGACATTATGTTTCTTCTTCAAGTTGGAGCGTTTCAAAATATGGTCTCTAAAGTGTTGAAGAGGGTTGAAACCCGACTAGAGTTTCCCAAGCCATTCTACCGGCTCCCTTCATTCCCAATATCATGATGTTAAACGACCCCGTGCGCCTCCAACTGTGGGATAAATCACCCTCAGAGTATCAAAATATTCAAGAGAACAGTAGCTTGATATTTCAGGTAGAATTGGGTCTGGAATGAAAACGCCGAGGGTAACTGTTATTCCCAAAAAATGATGCGGAGGAAATTCCAAGCTGAGAGGGTATGCTTTGGGGACGATGTGGTAGGTGGAGGTTTTCGGTCAGAGTCGAAGCAGAGTTCGATGAATTCCAACAACCACGACCAGCTTTCAACTGACGGGAGGAGTATACACATTTACAGCTGCAGCTCACTAATAAAATGCCGGGGAACATTGCGTACGGAACGCGCTTCTTGTAGTCCATCCACTGCGCGTCGTATTTCGTAGCCATGGAACCGCTGATCTCAGGGACTCCTCCGAAGAAAAAGATCGCAAATTGGACAGCAGCGTGTGCTGCAGTTGAGACGAGGGAGCCCTGTTGCGGTAGTGGTGATTTCAGTAGGCATCGACCTAAAATTGTAAGACAGAGCTGACGGTGACGAGCGAGATCCCAGTGCGCCCGAGGAGAAACCCGAGGTAATTTGGGTGGCGGACGACGGACCTGATATAAAAGAACACAAGATCAGAAATGTGACTTCGTGGGTAAAATAAGACATACCACAAGCCCGTGTCGTCAATTTTGCCTTTATTCTTCGAATCTTTCTTGAACTTCCTCCTGCTGTCCTCTGCAATTATCTCCATCGAAATTCCGATCGCGAAAAGAGTGAGACCGGCCCACTGCTTCCATCCAATGCAATCTGTGAAGCTCCCAAGAATGGGATGCGGTGATGAGGTGAGCATATGGACCGCGACGAGAGTGTTGACAATATTGACGGCGGTATTATAGACGGCGATCCCGAGGGAGGAGCCCGTCGAGCAGTAATTGTCGCTCGTGAACAGAGCCCAGTAGGCCAATCAACGATTGCTTAATTCCCAGTATTACACCAGACACCAGAGATTTGGAGCGTACATGGCGTATGCCCGCAACGGCGTACATCCCCGTGAGTAGAGTCGGGACAGGCCGAGGCCTGCAGCGCCGGGGCCAGTGGTAACCAAGGCGTTGCTCGCACGCACGCCGACGGCAGCGAGGGCTTTCACTGCCCATCCCTGGGTGAACATCATGTATTGCAGCGGGGCACTAAAGAGTTAGATTTGGGATGAACATGAAAGTTGACTGCCAGCTCACTCGGCGAGACGACCAAGAGCAAAAGTAGCCGCACCAGGGATACTAATCTTGGGGCTTTCGCGTTGGAATGGGCCTTGTGTAGCTTTTTCGATGACATCGTGTAGTCGTCAATGTCGTAGAAAGGAAGGACACTTTATAATTATATGGGAAAACTTACGAGCTCCCAGATCACGTTGTGGGGCCGCTTGAACAGATACCGAAGTGTATCAGGGTTTGCCGGAGTGTAAGCGAGATCCAACACCGATTGGGTCCTGATGGGAGCCCCGGCATCCCGGCACAATGGCAAAAGTATCTGACTTTACACTTCTGTGTTACGGGAAGTGGATGACTTTCCATAAGCATTATCTTATTTTTGAGGGGTGCCAACGCTGCCGGCACCCATGTTTACTCCGAGTAATCTAATCGTCGATGGTTCCCATAAGCAAATAGAATATCATTTGCCTAATTATTGGATGCAAGTACATGAGGAACATTGTAGAGCCTTGAATACTCAGTGCATTGAGATGGGTGATGTCCAGACCTTGACAATGTACATGAATGTATGAGCAACACGGGCATGCGCCTGCTCGGTGCGGGTAAGCGGGCGCTTGGCTCCACCGGCGGAACACGACTTTGAGCACGCTGCAGTCACCAGCTGCGCCCACGCCCACCACGGAGGCATACACTGTACAATTCATCCTGCACGCACACAACACGCACACGTCCGCGACATTGAGACACCAAAGATCGACGAGACGCATGCGCGTACGTTTCGTGGGCGTCGTGCAGGGCGAGGAGGGCGACGAGAGGGCGGCAGAGAGGTAAGAAATAAACTTGGGCAACAGCGCGCGCGCGGTGGGGGGGTGGATACGAGGCGAGGTTGAGTGAGGAAGAGAGCCACTTGAAGTCACATCGTGACATGCAGCCCAAAGAGGCGACGTGGGAAGATGAGTTCGTCCGAATCCGTCTATTTGACGCAAATTCAGCCAGAGAATAATCTGAAGAGGGGTAGGGACCCCTCCTACAGATTATAATAAACTAAACTCTGTAAGAGGGTACACGAAATTCTAACAGAGATCTGGGCCCGATGGGGTCCCGACAGGTGTCATGTCAGTGCGGTGATTCGGCGGATTTTGAGCTCGAAAAATATATTTTAATGCTTATGGAAAGTCATCCAGTCACCCACTAATTTTTCAGATTCATATTGTAATTGCGGGCTGTATTCGTTTAGTAGTCCTCTCGTATTTGTGTACCCGTATCCATTTCCCTGCAGTCTAATTGATTACTTAATTGTAATGCAAGTGTTCTTGCAAACTTGTACTTCACCAGAAACACCCAAGAAAAATGGAGATTCCATGAGTGCCATTCAGCAATATAAAATGCACTGACGAATATTCTTCGGAGAACACCTCGCGCGGCGCGGCGCGTATGTTTGCGCGTGTTTACATCCCATCAAATTTCGCTTCTCGTCCTACCATCGCGCGCCATGGTGTGGGCCCTTTCGGTCCTCAGTCGCTCTCCAGACCATCCAGCCGTCCATCCGAGACTCTCTCCACGCGTTTGACGCGTCTTTGGCCAAGATCGCAGCCCCATCAGCGGCATTGAGGCTTCCACCAACAAGGGCGCTTCTTTCGTACGGGTGTCGGGATTTCGCGCTCAAATACACCTCCAATAGATACTCTGTGACCTTGGATCACGACACAGCGCGTGGGGATAGCGACAAGGTATATTATCGCGCATTCTGTACGTACCGCAAGACGTGGACTGTGGTTTGTAAGTGTAACTCACATTCGCTTCCAGTGTTCACGCCACAATCAATACACGATACGACCGGTTGGGCCTTGGTTGGAGGGAGAGGACGGCAACGAGGTGCGAAACACACTTTCTTTTTTTTTTCCCCGCACACTGGAGGTGCTTTATCGCTGCCTGTTGTCCTCCATTCCCTTGCTCCTTCCCTCCTTGTCTCCTCTCCTCACCCTTTAGGTCTGCCTGGCTCTCACGCTCTCTCTTGTGCCTCCTTAACGATACAAGCGCTGCTGTTTGCTCACTCATTTCCTAGGTAGTCAACCCAACAACATGGACCGCTTTGTCTCCAAGGTGATTCGCCCCAGTCGAGATGTCCGAACAGCTTGTGTGTTTCTTTGCCCTTGTTGAGGCCTTATCTCCACCACCGCTTTGCCCCATAGGCCCGTGCGCCCCCTATGCTTCTAAACATTTGCGTACACCTCCTTCTCCGTCCCTGCACGCTCCACCCTCTTTCTTCTCTCTCTTTCCCTGGCGCTCTACCTCCCCATTTATAACCCTCACTTTGTTCCCTCACAGGGAAAATTCGGCTCCCAGGCGCTTGTCAAAGGCCTTGAGCGCCCGTAGCACGTCTTCACCGAGGAGCTGAATACATTGGCGACAAATTTGATGACGGAGGCGCTTCTATCGTTTTTGTACGTGTGTATGCGGCGGTGACGATGACGATGGCGAAAGAGCCTTTTATCAAGGAGGTTGAGGTGCACGCCCCTCGTCCCTCGTTGACTAGCTCCCTCCTTTCCCGTTACTTCATCCTCCACCTCGAGCCTCACTCCTTCCCTCCTCTGTCTTCCCTCCCTTCCTTCCCTTTCCCCTCGCTTGGTCCTAACACTGCCTCCTTCCTTCCTTCTCTTCCTCTTCCCCGCCCATGCTGACAACACTACACAGTTCTTAACTCTGTGAGTTTTTGAGCTTGTTACGAATGTAAATCCCTTCTTCCTCTGTCTCTGCTCAACACTGATGAACCGGTGTGCTGTCTCAATCCCATCCCGATGCCTTCAACAATGATATTCCACGACTACGACCACAACCTCCGACTTCGACTTAGCCAGCTCGATCCGACCTTGGATTGTACGGCGCTCGACGGCAATCCCGAACATCCATCGTCATACCACGATACCCACGACTACACTTACCGGTATTGCGCGTGTCACGATCAGAAGAACGGCGTAATCGACTCGTCGCGTGCCGTAACTATGATTCCACTTTCGTTCTTGTCGTTTCTTTAACTCGACCTAAATCAGCCGTCGACTTGAACAAAGCTAGTCCAGTATATGGACCACCAGTGGAATTATGAGCGAGACAAGTTTTTTCTCTTTGGTTGTATCTGTCTCCAATTAATATTGTGGTTAGGTGGCAGGTCCTTTGTCGGCACCTTGAAATGGTCTCCTCGTTGACAAAGTTTCGGACTGTGCGATTCAGCTCGCTCCCCGCTATATAATGCTGACACCATTTTCACTGTAAGGTAGTCTCGTGCCTCGAATGGGCTTCTTGTTTTGGTACGCACTCGGACTTGGAATGTACTGTCTCTGTAATTTATCTGATTCCGATTGCAGGTGCGAACTGTACGCGGCAACGACATATCCCGCGCGACCTATGTATGTATGTAGGTAGATATATTTTGACATCAGGAGACACCGCTCGGAGGTATGATTCCACTCTTATTCTCTTCGCATCTGTGACCTCAACTTTGAGCAGGCGTCGACCGAAGGATCTTCGGCTCTGGTATGTACTCAATTGTATTTAGCTTTTGACACTCATCTTCCATTCCTGTAACTGAACAGCAATTGCCAAATCATGTGTGAGATAAGTCGTTTCCCACTCGTTGTTTCTGTCTCTCATTAATGTCCCTGCCCTCTCTCTTAGTTACGGTGGCGCCAGTGAACAACTGCATTGTGCTCTGGCATGTCTCATGCGCGGCAAGTCATTTGTAGATGCCTTCTGATGCTCTGACGCCACCGAGCTTCCGGAGCGTAGCCAAACAGGACACTGTAGGTGGACGTCACAAGTATTTTGAATCAAGCGATCAATGAAATGAAATTGACAGATCTTTGGCCAGAGTGCCAACCAGGAAGAGGGTCAATATGGAATTCGGATGACTAAGGCGAGTGGCTCGATACTCTTCGTGTCGGCCCTGTATCAGGCTCAATCATCTCAGGTCGTCGAACAGGCGTAAATTGAGCAAAAATTGAGTCGGTTGATCAGGTTTTGAATTTTGGGGGTACCGCTACTTTCCGCCGCCTTGCATCGCGTTGTAATATTGTCCGTTTCCCTGTCCCCTGGGTCAAATCTATGAGAACGCATCTTGAACGAGTAAAACATGCCACCGACCCAATAGGCACGCGTTACAGCGTGGGCCGGTCAAGGGCCGGTTTTTCTTTCTCGCCATCTACCTGTGTTCAAACTCAGCAATTTGACCCCCAAGCTTGCTCGACCCCCCAGCTCGGTGCAATGGCTTCAACACACCTGACACGAAGGTCTCCTGCGATCTCACCAGCACTCATGGTGCATACTGATGCAGCGTCTAGATCTATGCTCTGCTACTCGACGCTGCTCTCTTGGCCTTGTTCTTGCTCTTGGCTTCAAGGCTCTCATACACGATTGCTGGGGTTCGAATTGGTCAGTCTACCTCAAACTTGGTCACGGAAGCAGTGGCTCTCCGCCCACATTCGCATTCAAGTACAGAAGGAGGATAAATGGTAGGAGGTTACTGGGATGGAAATAACCACTCACATCGCAGTAAGTGGCAAGCAATCGAGCGACCACTGCGTTCTGTACTGTGTTGCGTGGGTCGATATATGGTCCTTGTTTTGTGCTGAGATTCGGTCAAATTCCGCCATGTAGAGAAATGTATCAAAGAAGGAGCACCTTCTCGAGATGCAGCATGAACGGTGGAAAATATGGGCAATAGCGAACCCACAATAGAACGGCGGATGCGTCTGCCGCTGCGTTCCATGGGTCGAAGTTCATCGTGAAAGAAGGGAAGTGTTGGAGAGGACACAACTCCCCGCAGTACAGTACAAACTGAAGGAAATTACGCGGCGTTTTCAAGAACGCACCACCAATACTGGGAGCTTAGATTTTGAATTTGACTTGATTTATTGAGAATTTTGGATGTGCTGTAAAAAGAACGGCAAGGGAGTGCTTTCATGCTCCTATTGAGTGCCCGAAGTACTTACACCAAGTACCTGAGATCCTTAGACATAGTGCTTCCCGCTCATGTGAAGTACTTTGAGGCCTCAGCCGCAGTACCCTCGGGTACTACCATTGAGTTCTAACTTCTCAGGGTACTCCATCTGAGCCTGGATTCTGCATTAAATTTCTTCCGTTTGGTACTCTAGTTAAGTAACTTGGGGTACTTACGGGGCATACGAAAGGCACTATCCCAGAGTGCTTTCCGGGTATTACTTCCACTGCATTTTGACGGCTTCTGAAGCCGCGTGAGTCCATGCTTGGCGAGCTTTAGCCGAGATCGGTCGAGACGCCTCGGCAGGAGAGGTACGAGCTCAGGTATGTTGAAGCGTCTGCCTAGGGGAGACTATCGGCAGGGCTGGCCGACGTTCTTTCCCTTCCCGCAGTGAGGGTTGAATTACGCTTATACCCTATCCTCTGGCTCACTTACGGTCCCCGATTGGCCCATTCAGTGCAGAAGGGCGGCTTCCCAGTCGTACCAGTCTCCGTTTTCCTCAAGGCAATTGCGAACAAATCACCGGCATTCCTGGCGTCAGCTGTGAACTGTATATATATCTCGCTCACCTCACCCATCGAACCGTCCACCATCGACACCTTCCTCACCACATGTACAGGCGCGGTGCGAAGACTGCCCAGGATTTTTTGGAACCTCGCGGAGGCTTTTCTTGAAGCGAAGCGTGCTGGGAGGGTTGATCGCAAGTGCGTGCGCTCCGCTTAGTTTATCAACTTACACGAATTCGCAGGTTCTCGGTATAGTGTCACCGATACCGATGTGTCGTGGAGGACGACTTGACTATAGTTCACCCATCACCGGACTCGTAGGCAGTCCGCAATCTGGGTTTCACCCCCCACGGAACATACCGACCCCGTCCGACTGTTCTAGATCCTCTGTGTGGTCCATTCTGTTTCTTGTAGAACCATACAACTACTCCGCTGAGTTTCCATGCTTCAATGTTAAAGGACGTACTTCGGTTTGACATCGCGCCGTCGTGATCTCAATCGTGGCCTCTTGAACTCCGGCTGCGGAAGGACGCCCGGCCCAATCAATGATTCTTCAGCCCTCATTCTAAGCCAAGAGAAGACGGATAAACGGCCCACGGAGATGGGAAAAGTGCGCCGCCCTGGACGTGCTTGGGTTATCTCTGACGCTATCATGCGTATACGCCTGACCACGGCCGCAGGCTTTCTACAGCAATCGCGCACGAGGACCTTGGAATATTCTCGACGCTACCTATGCCAAGTCTGGAGGGACAAACGCCTTGCTTCTTTGTGGAGATAGATCCTTGTCGCGTTTCTTGAGATGCCGACCTGGTTGCGCCACCATCCTCTGCCGTACGTCGTCCGTTTCTGGTCTGTCTATGTTGATGCCGAAGTGCTTGCGCAACTCGTCCACCCATTCCGCAGTTGATGAAGCCACATATATACCTGCCAACTGACTAAATTTTACCAAGCGGACGTGAACAATGAATCAGCCTATTCAACATCTGAATCAGCGTGTACCTATGGAGTTTCTTGCTTCACACGGAGAGGAGTATATCTCCTGGAAGGAGACCAGCCGTGAAGGCAGACAGAAATGGCTTTCCCAAAGACATTTGACGCCTACGTTCCGAGCAACGGCCCTGACTTCTTTGCTCTCTCGAAGCTTAAACCGGACTATGTCCCGTTCACCACTCTTCAAGCCGTGGCGATCGACCCCGCCGCAAAGGCAGATTCGTTCGCGTACGCCAAGAGGCTCACGCCTCCTGCCGTCTTCGCCCACGTCCTCCGGTGCTTTTATTTTGCGCTTGCCCTTATGTACACCGGCTTTCCCTCGGGGACGCCTGGGGTTGCACAGATCGGGTTCGAAGAGCTATCCTTGCGGTTCTACCACACCAGCCTCCTCCACGACGTGGGCTGGTCGAACAGTACGGAAGCTCTCAATCACCCGGCGCACGCGATGACCTTCGAGCTCCACGGCGGAATCATGGCGTACGAACACTTGCACGCGGCGGCTCCGAATCTCGATGCGTTCCAGGTCGGCGACATCGTAGAGAGCATTGTGCTTCACACCTCGCAGTGGTCCTCCGGCAACTCCTCCGCAAATCAGTTCCTCTTGTCTGTTAGCACGTTTTTTGATGCAGGTGGAGTAAGTATATTCCCACTCGTCCTCATCAGCTTCACTGACGTTCCAACGCGCCCTTTAGTATAACGGAACTGGCGTCGCCGGACTCGATTTCCACCGCCTCTGGAACCCCAAGACTGTGGCAGAGATCGAGCGGGCGTACCCACGCGTTGATATGCACAATCAGGTCATTAGCATACTCGACAGGGAATTCGCCCAAAAGCCCAACTGCTTGTCATCGCATTATCCCGGTGGCGTGAGTTTTCTTTGTAGCATTGATGATGGGGGGACTAACCATCATTCCAGCTCGATGCGATTGCGAAGGATGTGCGTGTCGGACCTATCGTGCCCGTGAACTCCCGCATCGACCGGGCCGTCGAGGATGATCACTTGCACTCTTCGGGCTAAATAGGCGGTTTAAGGATTCGTTGACATCCCTGTCATTATGAACTACTATTGTTGCTAGCGTTATTCCGCCCTTTTTTATTGTTTAACGTTTACTTTCTTGCAGCTGGAAATTGAAATGGGTAAACCATGTTCTAGTGTGCACATTCACCTATTTGTTTCTGAATCTATCTCTTTTCCGCCATAGGTGGGGGGGTCCCCCTGCCCGAAAAATGAAAATGGGCGCACATATAGATCTCGATGAGAAAATGATATCCCGTGAATAAACCATAGGTGTGCTCCATAACTATTTGATCCGACAACCTGGGGCCAGGTTGTCCTGTATTTGTCTGGCTGTTCTGGCCTCAGAATGGTCTGCCAGTGGCTGAGCACATGACACAGCCACCATTTTAAGGTCAGACTGCCTAGGCAACTATATAAGGTACATCTTCGTATCCGTACAAATGCTGGCCTTTTTTTTACTTGTCCTTTTACTTCTTTTCCTTTCATAACCATACCGCTATGTACACACTGAGCCAATTTTCTTTCAGAAACAGCACCTGGGACTACGATTGACGGACAACATGTCATGGTCCAGAGACTAATCCCTCATTCACTGACCAAAGTCCACATTTGATCAATTGCTGTAGGTACGAGCGGTTTATATGTCACCTAAAATCGGGGTGTCAGTGTCAGAAAACCAAGCCCGCCAAGGTGGTCAACGTACAGGAGTGACTGGGCTGCCTCTGAGGGTGGCCTCGTTCCAAGCCGTCAGTGCTAATCCAGAACCGACATCCAGAATACTGAAAATATATTGATAGTACTTTGCATTGGTATATCTTCTCCTGTGAGAGTGTAAGGTACAAACTTGAACGTCTGGGCAAGGCGGCCAAGACGAGGCTAAAGGTGTGCGGGGTTGAATCAATAGCTGCTTGAGCAAATGTCATGCTCCCCGACGGCGCGCCAGCATACAACAGAAATGTGTTGGTAGCTCCGTTCAGTATATTGAACTGGCTGCTTGTGTTTGTTGCCACAAGAGACCACTGGATGAAGTTTAATTATTGTGCAGTTAAATATAAATTCAGATTAAATCATCACTCGCCTGTTGATTCAGTCTGGTTGAAACATTAATAGGGAATCCGATAACCGGGTTGTGGTCGCTGCTGATGGAGCCGGAGTCATCAAAGACGTGACCCTGGAAATCGGTCATGAAGAAAAAGGGTTCCGGCTAGGGTGATGGCAGTGAGGTTGACCATGCTGAGGACAGAGAACAGCTTGTGATGCCTAGTCGTGATAATCCTTCTCTTAAATATACAAAACTGTCTCTTCTCTTTTCTTCAAAGAACCTTCCACACACAACAAAGTTACTTGGCAAAACTAACTTAGCCTGACAAAACTAACTTTACTTTACTTGTAGCAGAGAAGTAAAGTAAGCAAAAGTAACTTATAAGTAACTTGATTAAATTCAAGTTAGAAAAAGTATCGACACGCTAGAGTAAGTTAACGACTCTAGGCCATCTGTGTCTCTGCCTACAGCAATGACTGCTACCCATGTGAATAACATTGCCACTGCCCCTCAGGCCAGGATTCCACTTGCCAAGGCTCCATACTGTTGAAGAACATGCAAAACAGCCTCATTATTAAGTATGACCCTATCTTATACATCGATTGAGTGAATGGATGATTAGGAACAATCTGGATGTGTCTCTTCGCTGGACATTGGGGAGACAACTCATCAGTTGCGTGTTCAACTCAGTTAATTGCAATTTGTATGCTGTTCACTTTGTAAAAAAAATAAAAACCGCAAAAGATTTTGAGTTTGGGGCAACAACATTGAGAAAGAGCACATCACGCAAGTTTCTTTGTGATATTGCAAGTTTATTTGCGTATATCACGAAATTTATCTTCCACAACGCAAATTTGACATCGCAATTTTGTTTGACTAACGTCACAACTTTCATACGGATGGCATCGCAAATTTGAGATGATATCCATCGCGAGTTTATTAGACCCCTCGGACGTCGTCAGGGGCAATGACAAGACCTGTCCGCCCGTCGTTTGATGCCGTAAATGACGTATGGCGGGACGTGGCGGCATCGCGATCATTGTTGTTCGGGAGAGGTGGACCTCGGAACATCGTCCCGGTGCGTCGAGTGGTTCTATTTGGTTTGATCGCCTTTCTCGGCATTACTTGCACGACCGTTGAAAGCCAGAAACGGCTCCTCTCTTCCTTCCCTGCCAATTTTCACAGGCAGTATGCTGGCTTGATGCCATCATTCAACCATCACTCATAACCAATGTACCTATGCAGGAACACCTCTTCACTTGAGTTGGGGCAGAACCACATCTTGCATGGCAGGAAATTACCCAAAGTAGGGACAGACTCACTTTTGCAGTGAAAACGAGAGGTCCAACTTTTTTTTTTCCCGGCCTAACGGCACACTGCAATTAATCAAATTTCCGGCGGCCGGAAGTTGGTTTGAACTGCTGGAGAAACGGCTTGGATTTCCGGCAGGGTGAAATCAGGCCTGAAAGCTGGCATATTCCGTCCACCGAGACTTCTCCCATTGGTTCGGCATCTCCTGGCCAATAGGAAAAACCTCGGCAGCCCAGATCCGTGGCGTTTTCGCTCTGATTTCACCCTGCCGGAAATCCAAGACGGTTTCTCGGCGGTTCAAACCAACTTCCAGCTGCTGGAAATCTGGCTATTTGTGGTGTGCGCGGCCGTATTAATTAATCGGCCCTTAGTCGCCGGTTTAAATGCCGGTGTACCCTTGTACAGGACCCCTGACAATCCCTTTGGAGGCTAGGGCCCGAAATTCCGGAAATCCTCGACTTTTGTCCAGACAGATTTCCTCGAGATCGTGTTGTTTTTGTCCGGACAGGACCTAGCCCAGGCTTCCAAAAAGGGTAATTTTCCGCTCTCACGACCCGAAAAATGCCTAAATTTCCTCGTAAGTATATCCTTTCTACTCTTATATGCAGAGTACATGTGAGTTGAACTTGAATTGAGCTCGAATGTGAAACCTTTCGCCCGGACATCGACCCAAACATCGACAAGATCCCAAGTTTTTGTCCGGACAGGACCTAGGTTGTCTGGCCTCAAACCCCAGTTTTTGTCCGGTCGGAACCTAGGCTTTCGAGCCGAAATGTCAAATTTTTGTCCGGTGCAGGCCCTAGGGTCCAAAGGTATTGTCAGGGGTCCTCCTTGTACCTGCCCGAATAATCACGAAACAACCACTTAGTGTGCTCTGGAAAATTTAACCCAAAATGGAGGTCAAACTCACACCGGAGTTTGAGCAAAATATTTATCAGTTGATATGTTGCGGATACAGCATATATCCGCAAAATACCAGCAGAATATTAGATCAAATATTTGCGTGCTGGTATTTTGCGGATACATCCTGTATCTGCAGCATATCAACTGAATATTATCCCATCGGACTTGTCATTTTTTGCGCAACTTGTTGTCGGGTAATGCTGTCTCGGTCACGTGCATATGCATGGCTTTATCTCCCACCGCCATGAACACCAACCGCCTCTCGCATCCCTTATCCCTCATACTCAAGACTCTGGGTAAGGCATAACATTACTCTCAAGCATACGTAGATCGAGTCTCAATCACATAACTCCAGAATTGGACCGACACTGGTGACATTGATATCTCCATAACGTCAGTCTTTTTCCTTCTCCACTTTCCTTCTATCTTCCCAGAATCCTCGCAGGCCTCTTCTGGAGTATCCTACACCTCTTATCTCACACCAAATCGGACCTAGATCACTTGGGATGCCAGTGCGACATCATCCATTTAAGGGTAATGCCTACTGACCTTATGCCGAAGCAGGCCTGCCCCAGTCCACAACACATCTCGCAGATCGTGCCCACAGCAAGCGACGATGATGAGGCTGGTTTAACAGAGGATGGGCTGGGATCTGCCTTGTCGTGTCCTGCGCACTGCGCACTCTCCGCTCCCCTGCTCCCCACCTGATGCCCGCCCCCTAGTCCCCACTCGCACGGCACTAACTCGCACACAGGCCTTCTGCAGCGGCTTCCTTGGTGTTTCCGACTTGTTCGCGGCAGCGTTCTGGGGCCTTGACTATGCGCTGCAGATGGCGCACTCGAATTTCTCCGGCACAATGTTCCATTTGGGTGGGCAGGACATTCCCTCGCTGGAGATGGATCCGGTGATAAGCACGGGATTTGTCCACCCATGAAATCTTCGCTTTTTCGCGTTTTCATGACAAGACATGTGCCGGGCTACGCTCCAGAAGCGTCAGTACTGAGGTTCCCAAGTAGCTGGCAGGGCAGGAACCACTGAGTAACGGATGGGAACGGGGAGGAATACTCTGGAACCATTGGCATGTGCTCGCTCCGAAACCTGTAGGAGATGTGTAGCCCAACGATCAAGTGGAACGTGAAGTCTACTCTATTCCCACTCACGGAACTAGACGGGATGGACTGGAATCCTGTTGTGGTGTGTTGGACATGAGACGTGTAACGCGTTCTGATCATATGATCACTGGAAGGGGCTGGGAACATCATATCTTGATGGATCCACGCCGTCCCGGGCATTCCGGATAAGGATGGTCACTAAGCGAGGGTCCGATCACTTGGACCTACACTCGTCGGCTCCTGGAGCAAGTACCCATACTGGGAAGTACTTCGAATGCGGTATCCCTAGAGAGCTACGGACTGGGAGCTTATGTTCCAGACGTTCCGGTAGACAGGAAAGCACGGGCATTGGGAGGAACAGCATATACAGTCGGGATCGACATAGGGGATCGGTTGTGATGGCTCCAGCACAGTCTGACTGATTGTACATGTGCACAGGATCGCACCAGGATGGCGTGCTCGACATGGGCAGCCAATAGAAGGCCTCAGATACCCATTCTTACGACGGATACACAGAAGTCGGACGGATAAACGGACTATTTTACTCATACTTACTTATTCTTGGATGTTTCCATGTGTTTCAGCGCTTTGTATTTAAGTAGCAGGGCATCTTGGGCGACTTTACAGAATCACCCCACGGCTAGTAGGCGGAAACACTTGCGAATTGGGCAGATACCGGGGAGTTCAAACAAGGTGTCTCTTAGAATTCATCTTGGCTTGGAATCTTTTCTTTTGTGATCGGTATCCTTGGGATCCAACTTTGCCGTTTGTCTGGAATAGTCTGAAAATGACTGGAACAGTTGGGATTGTGCTGAGTACGCACTTGGTTGTTTGGGTTGTGTTGTGAAGAGCTTGGGATCGGAACCCACTACTGTTGGAAAGCTTGGGATCGGAACCCACTACTGTTAAAGAGCTTGGGATCGGAACCCACCACTGTCTGGAGCGCTTGGGATCGGAACCCACTACTGTTGTTACTGTGTCACGCTTGGAATCGGCATCCACCTCGCTTTGGAGAACCCCAGCACCCCGTTCTCATTTGTTTTCATAGCTGAGAAGCTTTACATCACCGCGCTCTGTGCTTCCTGTCTGTTTGGGTCTATCCTCGTTCACTCAGATCTAGCCTGAACACTTGTACAGCAAGGGTTCCATTCGCATCGACACTCTCGTTGCGTTCCACTAGCTTTCCTGTCTGTTCCGGTTCCATTCCGGTTCACTCAGATCAAGGCTCAAGTACTTGGACTTCGTTCCAAGGACTTCTATAAACAATACAACTCTCTCTCCTCGTTTCTGAGGTCTATACCATTCCCTGCAAACCTTTATAAGGCCCTGTACCAGGGTCTGATACTCGTCTGTGCACGTCTCGAGCACTTCCAGTCCGTTCCGACGCACTTCTGTGTGTAGGTTTGGTTTTGGTTGGTGTTTTCTTGATAGGTTCAGAGCACATCGATCACCGGGATCGCACCAGGTATCGCCATGCTTCGCTTTTATCACCTGCTGACACTGGACAAGGTCACCTACCGGCATGCTGAGTTTCCCAAACGAAGAATACGCCAAGGTGCGTCATGCGGGTCCTTTTTCTTCTTGACTGACACCACACGCAGGCAGAACAGGAGTCAGCTCTGCCTCCACACTCTGCACACCCTCCCGTGGGCGTCGCCACAGCGAACCCCACCGTGCTCAAGGTTGCCATTGCCGTGCACGACCTCATCTTCTCGCTCGTCCCGTACACGCACCATGCCGCCCGTCGCGCACGCCGCGATCACAGGCAAGATGCATGTTGTCACAACGTTGTACATCTCCCCTGCGCTGCACGCCCTCAACGGCGCGGCACGCACTGCGGCATCATCGTGCTGAACAAGGCCGGGCTTGACCTCGGGATCAACCACCTCTCTGCTGTCAAAGTCATCGATGTGTGCACGCCAAGGGCAGCAAGGTGAGTCATACCACTAGCGCAGCTTCCAGAGGCTGACTGACACATTGTATTGGCAATAGGTCAAGGAGTTCCACCTGCATTGCAGCACCCTGCCCGCGCCCGACTACGCGGACAACCCCCTTGGGTACAAGTTCTCCTGGTCCCTGCATGGCGGGCTCCTCGTGCTCCTCAACTCTGCGTCCTTCCTCGCGAACAGCACCGTCATGTACGTCGCTGGTGCAGACCTCATGGCGAGCGCGCAGACATGCGCAATCAAGAGCTCATCTCTTGGTCCATCGCTGTACATCGCCGCGCACGAGTACCAAACCTCCGTCTCCCTCCACCTTGTGTCTTCACCTCTGGCTAACCACCTGTCATGAATCGCCCGGGTTCTACTTTGCCCGGGTTCTACTTTTTCGCATGACGCGTCCGTATGGATACAGACGCGTCTTAGCGGCACGGGACTCTCATGACGCCACCACGTGACCTTCTCACAGTTGAAACCCGGCCTCGGATTCTAAAAGCCGCAGACTCGGGGAGTCTGTGCCACGGATACAGAAGACATTAGGGACTAGGAACCTGTACAGACAGACTCTAGTCCCCGGACGCATCAAATGGCTGACATAGAAGAGTGCACGAAGTACAGGAGTGGTTGCAAACCCGATCGGGGTTTGAACCACTGGATACGATGACACTTAGGACTAGGGAACCCGAACGTCGGGTCTCCTAGGTCCACTGACACCACGGAAACCAACACAGAGGAGTCCAGGAGCATCAGCATTAATGCTCCTTAATGCTACGGTGCAGGAACTGATTGCGATTGACCACGATCACTTTAATTTATTAGAAGCCTATATAAGCACAGTAGAATCTCCATGTACAGTAGATTCTACCTCGTCTAATCTCAGGCTTCTACCTTGGCTTGACATAGGCATTGTCTCCACCCTGCCCCGCTTCCTTCGCACCATACTACGGGTTATATCCACACCCCAGGTTGTATACCTGAGTGGATATCACACCCTCTTCGACTTGTTCCGGGTTCCGCCTCACATCCCAACCTACGCCATACGGCCTCCTAGAGAGGACGCCATATGACTGGTCCTACTGCTCGGGGAACACACGAGCTACTAGCGTCTATCGGGTTTATCCTGGTTGGGGTTCTCGTCGGGTTACTCGCTGTTTAGCCGACCCAGAGGCCATTGCTGACACCACCCACCCTTAGGCACATCTTCCCGTTGAAACGGCGTAACATAAATGCGCGGCATCTAGGGCTAATTTTGCGATTTCCTATGACCAGTATTTATACAACGGGAAGCAACTAGCACTTCTGTTGTTACTAGCATATCAGCTAGTACGCAGACCACTTGTTAGGTGATATAAAGGAGAGTCAGAGCGAGCCCTAACTGCTGACTGTAGCGCGAGGCTGCACTAGTGTGACGCGCTAGCTGCTAGCTGAGTGTACAAACAACCAGGGATTAAACCACTGCCTATACATTCATGAGACATGACCTAGGAGACTCTAGTAGTCCAGAGATGACTTGGAACGGAGCTAGCGAAGGTCTAGCAGACGGATATCTACAATGGAAGTACAGCTAGGGAGCTATGCCTTGAGCTAGGAAGCTCGGCGCGGTAACCGGTAGTACTATCTAATCTCTAGATAAGCGACTAGACGGCGCTAGGTGGAATAACCCTACTAGCGACCGGCTAGGGCTTTGACAAAGACATACCACGACATACGAGATGAGGCAGCATGCGGCTAGCGCCCGATCTGGGTAGCTAGGGCAAAGGGGAATAGCAAGCCGGCTATTGGAACGGAGCTAGGGACGATCGCACAGCCTGTACCGATGTTCGGAGGGCGGATCGACATTCTGACCAACGAGCTATGACCATTTGATGTCGGTCGCAACACTGCGTCGCCTAGATGTAATAGATCGACGCTCTGACAGAGTAGAGATGACCTAGATCACCGGCTACATCGCCGGTTGGTCCAGAAGGGGTACTCGGCATAGACGGAGGGCTGAGGATCCATTGATATACCCACGGTTGAACACTAGCCGGTCAGCGAGGCTGACCTGGTGTATACCAAACCAGTCCCAAAACCAAACGGCAGTCGTCTCATTGGCTGACCGTATTTCTTATCATCTAATATTGCTTATTGTATTATTCAGCTCGCTTTCACATGTAACTCACACCTAGTAGTATAAAAGGGAGCGCAGGACAGACTAGGGTCTAAGAACATTACGCCCCAGACTTTGGACGAAGCTGGTGCTAGTGGACTCAGGCTGCTAGTGGAGGTTGATACCGAACTTCACTTGTAGTAGTCTTTATATTGGAATCAGTAACTGTGGACTCTGGAAACATCGAGTGACTAAGTTGAGGATTTCGTGTTGTTGGTCCTAGACCTCCACATATAAAACAAGGGTGTTCTCTTCGAGACCCAACTGCAGTTTGCGCTAGTGACTTTGCCTTCACCCGACACGACGGAAGCTCTGTCGTAGTGTGTTGGATCGCTTGCTAGGTGGATTGTGTGTTGACTTGAGCCCACTAAGAAGAAGACAGACTAGGTGCCCCCACCTCTAGTTTGGCTATAACTTGTCAGTTACTTCGCCTTCACCCCGATATAGACGGAAGCTCTGTCGTAGTGTGTTGGGTCGCTAGCTGGACACTTGTAGTGAGCTAGTGCCGATAAAAGCGGAAAGGTTCCTATTCTTGGTTAAGGAATAGGTCGGCGGTCAAGGAGAGTCTTGCCGTTTGAGGATTGAAGTCCATTTGTTGTTAGCCTCAGTAGTCTTTGGGGCTGCCCTTAGCGAGGATTTTCACAAACCTACATACTCTGCCCTGGTGTTCTCGACCTAGCGGTCCAGCCATCTTGTATCCACCCCATATAAACACACCCCCGGACCATCCCTAGGTTCCTAGCAGTGTTGTTGTTGGCGGTTGCATATTGCTAGTACGTTGTAGAGTGTGTTGTTGGAAGCCTATAAATCAAACTTGTGTTTGTTCAAACCTGCTGGTCGCATACTACGGCCCGGACCCGAACTCACAAAGAGAAGCACTTAGATCTTTGGAGGTAGATTGGTTGTGGTTGGTTGTTTTGGGTGTTTGTTCGCAATACCTATCAATTAGCTATTCCTAGTCATATAAGAAGTGCACCGTTTCACCGTACCAGGTGACATCGCAGGCCTCGACTGCGTGCTCGAGCAGCGCGAGGATTCAGACGCCTTGCGATCATTCCTTGAGTGCATGTGTCTGCACGGCAGACAGAAGGTGGTGTATGCAGCATGCAGTGGCATTACGTATACCAATGTACTTGAGACGAGCCGTTTGAATGAAGTGTTGAATCTCCAATTATTGAATTTGAGCATCTATTTGGAGTTGAATGGGCTGGCAAGGGATCCGGAAATTAAGCATCAATATTATATTATTGATATGTGGCTGATATGTTGCTGATATTCTGCTGGTATTTTGCGAGTACAGGGAATCCCACAAGAATATCCGCATGGCACTATTTTGCGAATATTTGGTTGATATTCTGCGGATACATGCTGTATCCGCAACATATCCGCCGATAAATATTCCGCTCAAACTCCGGTGTCACCAGCTCATAGTCTCTCGTAGCCCGACGCTTCAACTTTACGAAACTCGTACCTCGTTTGTTAAACTCTGTGACTAACCGCAGGGTCCGATCACGTTCGAATCCTATTAGGTAAGCATCGGAGTTTGAATTCTGAGTCGCATGCAACACCTCGAAATTATTCAAAGATAGCGAGAATAGGTGCTGAAATGATATTTTATGATGGATTCTCTCTCCCCTCAGAATTTTTGAAATAGGGAAAGGAACTTGTCCAGTACTAGTAGAACAAGTGGTTTTCGGTCATGTGAGCTTCGGCCGAAACGCAACCGAAAGGCAAAATACTCATAATTGATCTAAATTTTGCAGGAAGAAAAAAAAACGAAAACACGAGGCTCCGGAAAGCTCTATGGTTTAGCCCTCGACTAATTGAATACTTTTAATAGCAGATCGCTTAGGAGAAAGGAGTTTCGGAGAAAAGGCACGTGCACAGCCATAATCCGTAAACGGCATTGATAGATCAATCCAATCGGGCAAGGCCGGTCAAGGGCCGGTTTTTCTTTCTCATCATCTACCTGTCCAAACTCACCAATTTTACCCAAGCAGACTCCAATCTTGCTCCATGCAATGGCTTCTGTCACGAAGATCTCCTGTGATCACACCAAAACTCATAGCGGCATACTGATACAGCGTGACAGACTCTGTACTCTGCGCTGGTCCCTTGGCCTTGCTCTTGCTCTTGGCTCCAAGGCTTTCACACACGCTTGCTGCGGTTCGAATTGGTCAGTCTACCTCAGACTTAGTCACGGAAGCAGTGGCTCTCCGTATCCCATGGCGCACGAAATCCTCTCGATAGGCTAACTAGCCTCCCGGTACCAGGCCTTCGATATGACACAATTCGACGTCCTGCCCAACAATCGCCACAGCTGATGCGATTCTCCCACTGCGAGAACTGCAGAGTCAGTTGGGGTGGGTCGATAGTCTCTGAATAGCCGTCTCATTCGACGATAACGAGCTACACCACACGGTTCCTGACTCCCCCAATTCAAGGCTCGCATTCCCAGCCTGACATATAATTATCAGTTCCTTCTTTCTGCGATTGTTATCGCCCACCCTGCGGACATGGCTATCGTCGAACCTCCTCAGCACGACCCGGATACTGAACGTAGTCATTCTCTCGGTGACGAAAAGTACGACGAGAAACACGACAAGTCCTCAATTCAAATCGTTGAGGCTGTAGCTGAAGTATACGACGATGTTCGGGCCATCGACCTCGACGATAACGGCAAAGAACGACCCATAGGTAGCTTTCTCGACCCCAGAATATAACCAGCCCGTTAATTTAATTCGCAGTAACGGACGTCGATGTCGCCACACGCCTCATCTCTCTTGAGGACGATCCTACCTTACCCGCCTTCACATTTCGGATGTGGTTCCTTGGTCTCGGTTCGAGACATTTCCTCCGACACTATCTTCTGATTCTTAATCCTCCTCAAAGGCCTGAGCTGCTTCGGGGCAGTTTTAGGACAAATCTTTTATTTCAGACCTCAAACCATCTCTGTGTCTCAGCTCTTCTTGCAAATTCTGGCCTACATCCTCGGCGTCGTCATGCAGGAAATCATTCCGGGGCCGAGCAACACGCGATACGGCTTCAAGACACCCGACAACGCATTCTGGCGGTTCATGAATCCCGGTCCATTCAGTGAGCCCAGCTATTTAATGTTTTATCCAGCCAGCCCTCAAACTACTTCAGATCTGAAGGAGCATGTCGCAATCACCATATTTGCGAGCACAGCGGGGGGCTCCGCCCTGGCAATCAGCATTTTCGCCGCGGACGACTTGTACTACGGAATCCAGCCCAATGCCGGAGTTGGGATATTCACACTCATTGGTAGCCAGCTTATGGGCTACGGTCTTGGCGGTGAGTTCTTTGCTCTCACGACCCTCTGAAACCTTAATTGCATTCTACCTTTCATTTTCAGGAGTAATGCGATCATTCTTGGTTTATCCGACCTACATGGTGTTCCCCAGTCTATTGCCGACTGTGCAGCTCTTTGATGCCCTGCATCGTGGCAAGAAGATTTTCCTTCAGAAAAAGCGCGTCCGCTTCTTCTGGGCCTGCTTCATCGCCATCTTTTGCTGGGAATGGTTCCCAGAGGTGCGCTTGCATTTTTACTCCTTCTGACCAGGCGTAACTGACAACAAACACCATTACTTAGTTTATTGCCCCGTGAGTGCCTTTGAATCCGCGGCAGATCGCTATTGTTCCTCATTCCTGGATACAGGACACTCACAGGAATCAGCATATTCTGCTTGGCCAATCGGAAGAGTGCATGGTTCACTCGTATCTTCGGTATGCGCCACCCGTGTTCCCACTCTCACATTTTTTCGCACTTCTGAGAACTATGCAGGCGGCGCGGCGGGGAACGAAGGGCTCGGCGTGTTTGCGCTCTGTCTGGATTGGAACTATGTCGGTCAGTGCCATATCAACTTCCGATAGCGATTGATTGATCTCGCATTCAGGCAGCGGCGGTATGCCAACGTTTCTGTAAGAATTTCTACCTCGTCTGATCTCACGGTCCCCTTTCCCAGGTGGTTCGCTTGGCGCACTCTTCACTCCACTCTCCACCCAGCTATCGCTCTATTTCGGGACGCTTATCTGCATGTGAGTACATCACGTTTATTTCTGTCTCACCCTTGTACTGCTGGCGTGACTTGTGCATACTAACTCTGTTATTTTGCGCGGACAGTATCGCGTTCTGTGCATTATATGCCAACAACGTGTGGCATGGGCAGAACTTCCCGTGGCTGTCGCAGGAGCTCTTCTACGAGAATGGCACCCAGGCATGTTCACCTACCCCTCAGGCTCTTTGCCGTAGCTTCATCTCATCAACTCTATGTCACAAAGTACGACCAACTCTCGATTCTAGACGAGAACTTTCGGCTCGACAAGGCCGCTCTCGATGTTCAGGTGCGTCAGCCGTCATCGTTCATTATCCGTCTTCCACCGCTCTGTATTCAATTTCCGACATAACCAGGGCCTTCCGTGGTTCGCGAGCTCACAAGTCCTCACCAAGATCGGGACGAATCTTTCCATCGGGCGACGATCACACATGTCGTGATCTGGTATGGACGAGACATAGTCGAGGTTATCAGGCGATACCGAGTACGTATATTCGGCCCTGATGTTTCCTTCCAGTCATTTGAACTAGGATTTCGTATTTTAAAGGCAGGCGACAACTACGATCCACATCTGGCGAAGATGAAGGAAAGTTTCCTATCATGTTCGCTTTCGGATGATAATTGAGTGCTGTGTTCAGGTGTATCCGGAGGTCCCGATGTGGTTTGTATTCTTCCCTTTCTTCCTGCTGCCAGACATAACATGAAAAACACAGGTGGTACGTCGCCATCTTCTTCGGCAGCTTCGGCATGGCCATGGCCACCATCTACACAGGCGGCTCGGGGATGCCCTGGTCCGTCGATTCCCTTGCACATCATATTCAATTTTCGGGAAGTTAACGGGGCTGCTGCATAGGTGGGGGCTTATCGTAGGGCTCCTCATCTCTGCGGTCTTCCTCCCATTCGTCGTGACAGTCCACGCGATCACTGGGTTCACGACGAGCATGCAGAATCTCGTACAGGTAACAAAATCCTTTCCATTATTCTCGGACGACGCTAAAAAGTGCTAGATTATCGGCGCATCCATCATGCCCGGCTCGCCGCAGACGAATATGTGAATATCTTCCCTGCTCCGTTCTCAGACTCGCAGGCATTGATGTAACCTCTAGGTACTTCACTCTCTACGGATTCAACACTTTGGAGCAGGCACTTGGTCTGGTGCGCGACTTGAAAATGGTGTGTGTGTGTGTGCCTCGGTCTCGGTCAACGCTCTAACATTTGCCCCAGGGCGTAAGTCTCGTTGCTTTTGATCCCTCGGTTAAATGAGTCTCAATTGCGCTGCGTAGCAATATACCAAGCTGCCTCCGCGTGTGACATTCACTGTCCAAGCGCTCGGCTCCGTCGTCGTATGTCATAAATGCAAGCTTCATTTTAATGCGCTCACCGGAGAATCATTTACAGGGAGGCCTGCTGAACTATGTGATCATGAAGGTCATCATTAGCAGCCATCGCGAGATTCTGCTTGACGTGCAGGGATCGAATATTGTGCGTCTGAATCGTCTCTTGTTCATTTGGTTTATACTTAATCTCGAACAGTGGTCCGGACAGCAGGTGCAGGTATGGTATTTCCACCACGAGCACTCGCACCAGGCTGATCCCACTGTAGTCTTTCAATGCTGATGCCGTGTCCTGGGGTGCTCTTGGAAATATTTTATACGCACCATCTGGTCGGTATGGCGTAAGTCGTTTCATGATTCACGAGGACCGTGTAGATGTTTATGACATCGTCAGATTGTCCCGTTCTCAATTCTCATCGGCCTCGCCGTCCCCGTTCCATTCTGGATCGTGCACCGCTTCTTCCCCAAGCTCGGTGCCAACCATGTCGTTACGCCCATCCTCTGCTGTACGTACCCCACCAGCCGCGATTAATCTTTCTCGTTTCAATTATTATTTAGGGACGCTCGGATACCTCTCTGTGGGGATCAACACCTCGGTGTTCACAACTTTCCTCCTCGCAGTCTTTTCGCAGTTTTATCTCCGGCGCTATCGCCCGCGCTGGTTCCGGAAGTACAATTTCCTCCTCTCTCTGCGGCCCTGGACGGCGGAACCCAGGTAAGCCGTCGTCGACTCCATATGCAATCTGTATAAATCCTCGTCCAGGTCATGGTATTTGTATTCACCTTCGCGGTTGGGGGAGGTAGCGGCCGGGTGGTCAATATGCCGAACTGGGCATTGGTGAGGGTGCATTAGTCCTTCCCGTCTGGTCTCTGACTCGGAATGCAATAGAACCCCAAAGGAAACCCGGACTACTGCGCGAGACTTACCTAGGCTACTCTGCTATAAGTGAATACAGATGATCAGTGTTTCTGTGAATGTAAAAGTTCTGTTCGATGCATCACGTCTGGCCACCTACCGATAATCCAACGGTTGCTTGATTTTGCAACCACCTATTTCAAACCGTGAGAATGCTTTGACAGCGGCTGAGTTCGGCACCGAAATGGCGATGCATGGGGTAACTCGGCATCTTGTTGCCGTCACGATGCCTCCAGATGCCACCTCCCGCGATGTTCGACCTCGACGTCTTGACACTGAGCTTGTCACCGCTCGACCGTTCCAACGTCCTTGACCCACATGGTTGATCCGCATGGTCCCGAGCCATACGGAGAATCCCACAACGTGAAACAACCCTTGCGTTTGGACCGGTGTTGCCCTCGACTGAATACTAAGTCGAGTCCTGTAACCATTGTCAATCAAGCACTTGGCTTACCCTCAGGGTGGGAATGAACGGTGTGCGGATCATCGCATCACCGTCAGTATCACGGAGATCGATTAGATATCACAGCCTTCTTGACGCTGCCGTCAGATGGTGATCAGACACCCGTGAAGCCCGCGATTCGATGTCGCTGCCCATCAGATTCCCACCTACCGTCTCTCTTTCTCTTCCCGCTTTCTTCTCTGCGCCGTGCGCCTTATTTTCTGCCTAATTCTTTCATTCATTCCACTTCACGAACTTCTCGGTCGACGTCGACCAAGCCCGGAGCTTTCCGCTTTTTAGGCACATCTAGAGTGTGTCCTTTTGTCTCATGCGGCGAGCCCTCACTCAACCAATTGTCCTGCCAGCGCATTTTACTGAACGGCCCGCCCATATTTCTGAAGTAAAAGATGTCGTCTGTCGTATCGAAGTGAGTGGTATCCTCTCCGCGCTCCCGGCACACTTCTCACCGGGAATCGGTAGTGCGGCTTCCAATCCCTTGGCAATTGCGACGAATGTGGCCCAAAACGGTGCTGCACAAGCAAGTGCGACGCCGGATCCCTCGTCCGCAGTGCCCGCAAAGTCGGCTTCCAATGCGCCAGCCAGTGCCCCGGCGCAAAACACCGCAAATACGTCCCAGGGCGGCGCTGCACAAACTACGCCCGCCATCACGACGTCCACCACGACCACCTCAGCCAAGATCGACGCTACGCAAGCGGGCAATGCAGCCACCACCCAGGACTCCTCAAAGATTGGGACCTCCAACACGATCCCGACCCAGAGCTCAACTCCGGCTGCAAGTTCTGCCAGCGGAGCATCTACGGGGCTGCCGGCACCGACCCCAGGCTCCTCCAACCCCCTGTCCGGCAATGCAAGCTCAACTTCGCCGCCGGCAGCCCAGCCTACAGTTGGCGGCGGATTCAGCAGTGGCAGCAGCAGCGATACTCAATCGCCCACGAACACGGGCGGAGCCATCAATGCAGCCAGCTCTCCCACCTCCACTCCCGCAGCACCTTCTCCCAACTCAGCCTCAAGTTCTGACTCGTCGTCGTGCGTTCCATCCTGCCTCTCTGCGTGCATATATTAACCTCACCTCCCCACACAGATTCTTCCAGCACAAATCCGTCGTCATCGGTGTCTTCACCGCAGGCGGTGTCATCCTCCTCCTCTTCCTCATCTACTTCTTCCTGCGTATCCGGAGCGGGCGCCGCCGCCGGCAGCTCGACCGCGAGATGGACCTCTCGTTCGAGGAGGCTATGGGCAAAGGGCAAGCCGCGATGTTCGATCCGGGCCACACCACCGCGGCCAGCCTGCAGCGCGCGCCGAGCGCGCTGAGCACGCACAGCACTAGTTCGGCGTACGGCGCGTACACGGAGCCGCCGCTCGCGGTCGCGCAGCAACAGCAGTACTACGGCTTCGCGCCCGCGCCTGCGGAGTACTGGACCGCGAATCCGCCCCCGATGAGCATGGGTATGGGTGGGCCGCAGGTGCCGCAGATGGTGCAGCAGCCGCAGCGCGCGCAGATGTACCCGGCGACGCAGCCGCAGTCAGGGCTCGTGCGCGGGCCGTCCCAGTCTGCGGCCGTCCAGCTCGCTCCGGGTGGGCAGGGCAACTACCTGTCCAACTACACGTCTCCCGTGTCGCCGACTGCGATGCCGAATCCGTTTGACGGCCCGGAGGAAGGCGGACACGGACAGAGGATGCTTAAGGTCGGTTTGAATCTCCTGATTTTGAGTGAGTAATGCTGATCAGCCTTCGCAGGTGGCGAACGAGTAGTTGTAATTCAGATGTATCGCGGACATTTCCATATATACGGACAAGCATTCTACGGGTTTGATAGGAACGATTACTTTAGGGGTTCTGTGTATAATCCAATCATCTTGGGATGGTGACCTTTACATAACCTCAACAGCAACAGAGACGAACGGTGGTGGGAGTCTAACGGCGTTCGCGGAAGGAGACGAATCCTGACTTATCGCGTGGCAGTGGAAATCGAGACGCTCTGGTGGTTGAAGTTGCTTGCTTGACGACCCCACCGGCAGAATCTCAAGTGGTATATCACAAAAGATGCGTCGTCATTCACAAGAAGAATTAAGACATGACGTAGCAAGAAATACGCACGAAAACTCAAGATACGTCGCCGCCCCTCGCTCAGCTACAATCGTACTGGAACTTCAGCCCCTCCTCGACCAGTTCAGTTACCCTCGCCCGCACTTTACGATCCGCCTCATGCGCTGCCGTGCGCCGAGCGGCTATCCTGCCCGAAGCGAGCGGCGTCGTCCGCCAACGCGACTCCAGCATACGCAACATCACGAGCTCGGTGAACTGGTGCTCTCCGTTAGCTATCACCAGATTTTCGAGGGTGGGTAGCACGGGTTTCTCCCTCTTGTCGTATGTGAGGAAGCGCAGGAGCTCGTCGGTGATGCCGATGCTCATGTAGAGCTCGAGTGAGACCAGGGATGGCATCCCGCGCAACAAGGACGAGAGGCGCGGGAGAGTCATGTGGAAGAACGTGAGTTTAAGCTCGCGGAGCGCGAAGGACCCGCGTTCGCACAAGCTATAGATGGTGTCCAGGCACCCTTCGCGCATACAGAGCGAGGCGAGCCGTGGCAAGATAAGACAGTCAAAGATCGAGTCGTCGAATGTACCGAAACCTGTCCATTTAAGGTCCACGAGGTGCGCCAGGCGTACACGGGGAATAGCTGGCATGGAAGGGCCCATGGAGTCGTCCGTGGCGAAAGTCAGGCGCTTGACGCAATTCAACTGCGGGAACAGGTATGCGACGTCGGAGACGCTGAGTGCCACAAACTCGAGGTCTATGTTTGTCAGATTTCCCCAGGCCAGTGGAAGCATGCGGGGGTCAAGTCTTGTAAAGCCAGAGCTATCGATGCTGATGCTCCGGAGCCGCGGCGAGTCGATGAGGCAGGTAACGGGGGCAGTCATGCCTTCCAAGAGGATTCCAATATCCGCATCACCTCCAATCTCAGGCTCGTCGCAGAAGTATTCATATCGCGAGAGGCCCGATGACGGATCGTAAACAGCCTCCGATTTCGGGATAACATTTATTCGCAGCTTCTCTAGCACGGAGAAGGACCCAGCCGGCGCTCGGAGGAATCGATGGAAGTGGGCTTGCGGAAGGTTGAGAGAGAGCTCGCGAATGCGGGAAGCGTACGACAGCAGAAGGACTATGATGGGATTTTTAGTACTGGGATAACAGCTTCGGACGGTGATTGTAAGGGTTCGAGGATGACTGCGCTCCGCCCATGCCTCGAAAAGCTTTTGGAGACGGGAGTAATGCTGTTTGGAGTGATAGTTGAGTGGAATGTGTGTCCAGAGTTCACCGGTGCAGTGTGCGATGCTGCGCCAGCGACCGCAGACCTGCGAGACCGCCAGGAGACAGGCCAGCGACGGCAAAGGCCGGGAAATAGCGTCGTCCCGAAGCTGTATGAATATCTTGACGAGAAGCTCGAATGGAACGAACGGGGGAGGTCCGCCAGACTGACTTAGGAGGATGTTATCGCGTGATTCGTCACGGGCATCTCTCGCAGGAAGCGCTTCACAGAATTGTCGAGCAGCCGATACGCTGTCCGCGTTGGTCTTTCCTTGGAGGAGGGATGTTTTCGGTTTGAGCTCGTATGGCGCGGTGGGCGCGAGCGCTTTTGTGTCGAGAGAATTGAGAATCCAGCCAATGGAGACAATGATAGGAGTGAATCCATTGGGATCGCAATCGCGTGTGATGGACTCGACGACGAGGTGGGTAACGTCGGCTGTGATCGTCGGCAGCCATTCGCCGCCGTTTGCCACTATGGCCATGCGAACAAGATCTGTGCAAGAGTCCGATATCTAACAACAAGTCAGAAGTGAGCTGAAAGGAATCGATATGACGCACCCCAGCTGTCGAAATGACGATAGACGAAAAAAAGAGCTTGGGATCGGCAGAGTAGTATTGCGATCTGACGGAATGAGTAAGGATGCTGATAGGGAATTGTATCGCTCACGGTCTTTTCACGCCGCATTTCACAGAACTATATACCCATTCGGTCTAAACAGGATGGGTGAGGAATGTTTCAAAGCGATGGAAAGACATACTTACAGTGACGGTAGCGAAACTCCATTCTGAGTGGTCAAATCTGCTGGAATGCCGAGGGTCGACAATGATTCGAGTGGCATTATGATGTGATTTTGATTTTTTGGCACCGTTTCGCTCCAGCAACCTCTGGATTAGGTCTCGGTCTTCTGAATCGGAGATACGATCGATGTGGTATAACACTCCATGGAAAATGGAGGCAATGTCAGGAGCCATGCTTGGACTGCGAGGAGAACGTCGAGGAAGGAAGGAAGGAAGGTTTAAAATTACGTGTGACGAGCCCCAGGATGGTTCGAAGGCACGTGAAGGTGTCGAAGTCAGGAATTCGCGAGCTGCAGCCCAATATTAGGTAAAGACAATCAATCCCGCTGCTGGTGCATAGAAATACCCCGTCGTCGGAGCCAAAAAAAGAGATGCGTCATTCGTGAGGCTCGAGTTTAACGTCGGATACACAGTTATTGACGAGAGAGCCTAGAAACTCGAGAGCCGAGTCTCGGACAGGGGAAACCATGGAAATACTGGACTTGACGAGAAGCCATTTCAGAGGCAGAAACCACGAGAAAAACCAATATTGGCGAGCTCTACCTCTAGCATTAAGGGCGATGCAGGGATATGGTGGTGAACGCAGGAGGAAAAGGATGATGTGGCATCATGATGTGATATCCCATCAACTCTCTGTCTCTGTCTTCCACCATGATCCCTAGGGCGAGCATCCAGGCCTTACCGCGAACAATTAGCTGGTCCCAGCTCGAACCTTGGCAAAGAGACAACCCTGCGATCCTTACAGGTTACAGGAGGCTAACCCATTCATGGTTTCAAACTGCTGGAACAGTTTTCTGGTGGCATAATGAATCTGGCAAGCTGTCGGTTCTGTGGGTCTTCTGGGGCTGAATCAGATACGCAGTAAATATATGGACTCACCTTTCTGGGGCCGTTGCCATTACAATAGCACTTTTTGCCCTGGGCGATTTCTCGGCATCTCCAGCTCTTTCCTACGGAGCGCGGTTTTGTGAGCGCTTTGACGCGCCGTTCACCAAAGCCTTGTGCTATCCATTTCAGTTTAAATCCCAGGCCAATTCGTCCCCCGCCCCTGCCGATGCTATCCTGCTGCGCACATTTCTTATTGGCGCTCTCGTTTGCTTCATTTGCTCCTCGGTGTTCCACTCGTCACTGTGTCACTCCCGCAAAGTAGGTATCTTGTCTTCAATTTCGCCCGTTCTGCTCTCCAGCGGTTGACATTGTTTCAAGGTTGCTGTGTTCATGAATCGTATCGACTATTTCGGTATGGAGGTGATTCGGTTTGCTCTTTACAAGGTCCTCAATTCCACGAGACAGGCATCCTCGCTCTTGGAACGGTCAATTTCTTTCCCACTTTCCACTACGCCTTTTTCTGCTATCCGCATCTCCGTGATATTTATATCGCTCTCATGACGGTGTCAGGTAGCGGTGCGTCTCTGTCTCTTCCTACTATTCACTGGCATTGTGTGATAGATTCCAGTCGGAATATACATGGCCTGCTCCCCGACTTATGCAACTCCGGCGTACCGGAGGGCACGAACATATACCTTCTTTGCTTGCGGTGGTGTAGCTATATTTCCCTTCGTTCACGCGATTTCCAAGTCAGGGGTTTGTGCCCGTCCATTCATCCATTTTTCCACTGACGTCCGATAACCTAGTGGACAGAAGCAAGCTCCTCCATGTCCTTCACCTGGCTCGGAATCGAAATCCTCTTCTACGTCGGGGGTTCTTTGCTGTAGTACGTCCATTCCTTTCAGCACGCTGAATCTTAACACCAACTCTTCGGTCTTAATCCTCCCTGTAGCTCAGAACGATTCCCCGAAACCCTCGCCCCCGGGAAATTCGATCACCTGGTTGGTGGTTCTCGTCTCTCGACTCCCCCATCGCTGATAGATCGTGCATATCAGGGCGCCTCCCACCAGATCTTCCACGTATGCAGTATGTTTGCGGTGCTTTCGCATTGGGTCGCGATTGGGCAGGGCTTCCGATATCGGCATGGTGACCAGGGCGGAGTTTGTCTGTGAGCATCCCGTTGCGTATACATATATCCAGGCAACCGCTGGATTCTTTGGATGCTTCTCACGGGTTGTTGCGATGTCGATTGATTCCCCGACTCGGACCCTGACGAGTCCAGACTTGTCTCTTTCGCCCATGTCGGACACCTGTTGTCCTTCTCGGTCAGCGACACCGAAGTTCTGATGCTTCCCCGATTCGCAATCTCACGATAACAAAATACAAAATTCTTTCTTTCTCCGCAAATCGTCCAAGTTTGTATAGTACATCAGGGCCCAACCGCGCGCCGGATCCCAGCCGACTTCTCAGTTCTGCTCCACATCCCAGCTCAGGGATTTCCCGTGCAAGGTGGATTTCCTCACTGGGTACCGACACTCTGGCGTCCACACAAGCCAGCCCCGATCCAGGCCCAGCCAATAGTAGAATCCCCTGCGCGTCCAACGTTAGCTCGGTCTCATTAAGCGGGATTTAAACGCCGTACCATACCATGGGGAATAATCCAGCAAGGACTGAGTTCGTCACCACGCGCAAGTCAACGTCGAGTGATCTCAATGAAGGATAGAAAGTACTTACAGACAATTGTAGTCGCGAAAATAGCTACGCCGAGCGTCGAGGTCTCGAAGAAAAACAAAATGAGCGCAACGAAGCCGGAGTATGTTCCTGGTCAGCGCATTGTCAGCTGCGGTTTCAAGAGATACACACTGTGGCTCTGTACCGTACCTACGACGAGGAAACTCGAGCACCACCGCACTATCATCCCCACACACCCCGCCACCCATTCGTGGAAGTGCTTCGGGCCCGGCGTCCACGACCCGCGCAGCCAGATATACGTCACCGCCGAGTACAGCGCCGCGAAGCTCGTCGTCACCTCGCCCAGGATCGCGAAGCACAACCCCCCGGTGCGCAGTGCGGTGTCCGTTTGGAGGGAGAGTATGATGGAGAGGATCTGCCCCTCGACGCCCGCCATGAACGTGCCCGCCAGCACCAGCGTCGAGAGCGTGCGCTGCTGGTGCTCGAGTCGCTCGGGCTTGATGGACCACAGAATGGGCTTTTCGTGGGCGATCTGGTCGTCGGAGCGCTGGAAAGCGGTAGAGGAGGGGCGAGGGCTGGCGACCACGTTCATTGTGGGGAGCCTTCCATGCGGGCGATGAGTGGTATTCTCGGCGTTGGAACTGGGGGTGGGTTGAGCCATGGGTAGAATATAATGTGAGTTTCAATGTCTATGCTTAAATGTGTCTCGCCCAGCGAGCGCCCATAACAGTCGATCATAGCTCCGATTCCCAGCAACAAGATCATGATATCCGTGGTGCTGTGCTGAGAGCTTCGCCGATTCAAAACAAGGTCCCATACAATTCCTCGTTACGTTATTTTGTAACAATAAATGTTGCAGTGCTAATGAGTGTCTCCTTCTGCCGCTGCCTGCTTCTCAGCCCTCAACGCTTCCAACGCACGCTGGTTCCCACCGTCGCCTGGGCCACTCTGAATAGTACCCGCGTATCCGGATTCCGAGTTTGGGAAGACGACTCGGTCCCATTCTTTGAAGATGTTGAGGATGCTCTCACTTTTCTCGCGCAAACCAACAAGAAGGATCTCGAGATACTGATCAAAGCGGGCGCCATAATCGATGCTAGTTCTGTCCCCACGGTCGCGAAGGGAAGTGTCGGCAGATAGGGCCCAGATCGCCTGCATGATGAATATCAGTTTGCATTTATCGAGACAAATCCGACAAAAAATACCAGCACAGCAGAGCCAGCAATTGCTCCAGGTTCGGTATGGTCCATTATGAAGATATGCTCCATGTTCTCACACTTTCCAATGCTGAGGATGACCTCAGATCCGGCTTTGGCTTTGTCGTGTTTCAACTGGGTGGTAGCGGCGCTAGGGCCACGGATGAGAGCTATATAAAGCTAAAACATTTTCACGTTGGTATATCAATAAACTGTCGTCGTTTCACGCACCCGCATCAAGCAAGGATTCAAAAAGCAAGTCTTGAAATCATATTCCCCAGCCCAGTCGGCATGCAGGATGGGAACATCGAGACTGGAGTATGCGCCGCTGCCTGCGTCGTCCACGTACCACCCGATCTGATCACGGAACTGCTTAAGACGATCCTCGGGGACAAGGAGGTCGGCAGGACTACAATCAAAAATAGCTGCACCCGCTGTTCTTCGCATTCGAGTCGAGGTATTTGGCCGCTGCGACGTAACACCGGCCATGAACTGCCATATGATAAGGTCGAAACACCATGACGAAGGAGAAGACTCACCATACGCGCAATCCAAGACTTGCGCCTCTTCGAATCTACTTTCGGCAGAATACTCTCGATCTCGCGCAGCTGGCCCTAAGCCACACAGAAGACTGTTAGAATGTTATTTAAACTTGAGACACACGACTGACCTGAATCTTGTTTGCAGCAGTATCAAATCGCTTCTTTTCGTCGTATGCCGGGTCGATATCGATGTCGAAGATACGAGCATTTCCTTTCACCCAAAGCCCGTAGTTCAAAACAAAGAGACGCCCCGCACGCTTCACCTTGGTCTCATCGTCATCCGCTTCCATATCAGCCTCCGAATTAGAATCGGAGTCGCTCTTGTCCGTATCATCTTCGTGGCTACCGGTGGAAGGCTCGGCAGCATCGAATTCTTCTGCGACTCGTGGACGCTTGCGCCCAGAGCCACGGTGCTGGTTCTTCTTCCGCTTGATGGGTCCCGGTGTGTTAGTTACATCGCCGAGCTGCTGGCGCAATCTGGACCGATGTGCGTTTCGCTCCAGCTGCATCTGGCGGATGATCTGTGGGTTTGGAACAATATTCAGCGGTGGAAAAATATTCAGAGGAGCACTGCGATTAATCACACACCTCTTGGAGTTCCTTGGGATCAGTAATCATACTGATATCTTTGTGCTGCGATCCTCCGAGCAGGTCCGTTTCTGAGTCTTCCAGTTCATGGCCAGAGGATTCATCATCAGAGGAGACAATACGTGTACGACGACTGGTCATCGGGGGGAGGAGAAGATTGCAAGAGAAGACGAAGTCAGTGGAGCCTCTGACATCTGTGGAGCGCATCGGCGTCGCGTATGATCATGTCGTCATTGTCGACTCACTCTGTCGGACACGGTCACATACCAAACTCTCTTCTGCTATGCCTCGTGGGCCGCGACGAAAAGGTGCACCAACCAAGAAATCGAAAGCCTCGACACCACCCAAATGTCGATGGTGCCATCGGCATCGAGACGCCCGTGGCTTTGATAAGCACCAAGTTTTTTTGCCGAGCAAATTATCTCCTTCGCAAGCAGTCTGAATCTCGACGCGGAGTCGCTACCCGTTCAGGCCAGGACCAGGGCATAATGACTTCCGGTGTAAACACAGGATTTGAGGTATAGTTCATCTATTTGTGGTGTCCTTCTGAGTTACGCCCCGCTTTCACAGTCTGCCGAGCGTCCCTCTCCATCACCATGTCCAATGGACCTGGACCCGCCGTTGGAGGGCTCAGATGTGATCGAACAAGCCAATTTTATCGGGCCTCTGCTACCTGGGGCGTACTTCCGAATCGTACCTCACCCGCACAGTACCCATCCGACCACTTTGATTATTCCTCTCACCGGCTCGTCGGAATCCATAACCCAAGGTTTGGCTGAACCTGCTTCGACCCAGACACCCTGGTTTCCATTCGCAACGAGGGCCGACTTCGAGGTTGCTGAATTTGTGGTCAACAATGGGATGAATCCGGAAACCACCAACAAGCTTCTGAACGGCGTGAACAAGGATTGGGGTACTGGCCCGAGTAAACTCACCATCCAAAACTCGGTCCAAATGCAGCAAGTGTTGGCCTCTGCTCGTAATTATGGTGTTCAGGCCAGTTTATCTTTTCGTTTTTAGTACTTTGCTTGTCTCAATGTCTTCTTTTGTAGTTCAAGTCTGGTTCAGTCTTCGCCTCCTATAGAGGCGAGAGACAGGAGATTAAATTCGAGTACCGAGACCCATGGGACTGGGTTACAACGCTGTTAGATGACACGACTTTGGCCTCGACTTCGATATACAACTCGGTCAAGAAGTATTATTGTGAAGGTTCCATTACTGAGACGCATGAAGAGCGCGTAATTGATGAACCTAATACCGCTGATGCGTGGGCAGACTTTGAGGTGAAGTTCTTCCTCTGCTTTTGTTCTTGTGTCATTTACCTCGTTCAATGCTCTAGTCTGAACTGCCTGACCCGGATCCATATCCGCACTGCCTTCTTCCCCTGCATTTCTGGCTTGACGAAGGCCAAGTCAGCAAGCATGTAACAATGCATCCGATGGTTCTACGGCCCGTTTTCCAGCCCAGCCAGATACGAAACGCATCGGGTAACGGCGGGGGAGTTCTTATCGGTTATATGACTGCCGTAATTCTTCATCTGGCCTCCACACTTCGCACTTACTGTAATGATATGAAGGTTGTCGATCCTTCCGACCCAACGAATCGAAACACTCCGCAGACGCTAGAGTTTGCGAAGTACAAGATGGAGGTCTACCAGAAAGTTCTCAAAGTCATCTTTGCGTCTTTGAAATCGTGCTCTTGGAGCGGTGAGCCCATTCGCTGCCCCGACAATTTTGTACGCGTTTTCCATCCGGGAATTCTCATAAGCTCCCTCGATGGGAAAGAGGCGGCTTATTTCAATGCATGTCGGGCGGCACTTGCGAATTTTCCCTGTCCCAAATGTCTCGTACATAAATCTGACCTCCACAAAATCACCGGCCAATTCAAACTTCGAACAACGCAAACGATGAAGGCTGTGGTGATCAGGGCTCGCAGAAAGGGGACAAAGACGGCAAAGGAGGATATCCTAAAGAGTCATGGGCTCCATGATGTTCAAGTACGATTTTTTTCAGCGGCAATAACTCACTGATACTCTAATATAGCATTTCCTCTGGGACTACCGTTTTTCTGATCCCTACGCTGCATACTCTTACGATCTGCTGCATTCCGACGACCTCGGGAAATGGGGGCATCATATTTGGCCTCTCTTACTCGACATGCTCGAGGGTCTCAAGCAAAAGGGTCCGTTTGCGGAGAAGTGCGTGCAGCAATTCCTGTCTACATTCTCTGACATTTTACTTAAATTAGTATGAGGCGCTTTCCGCGATGGCCGAATCTTAAACATTTTAATCAAGTGACCACAGTGCACTTTGCTGACGGTCAAAGTTTCTACGACATTTTGAAGGTGAGTCATACGTCATCCTTCAACGGGCTGGTTTGAATTGTTTCAGTCGGTTCTTCCTTGTATAGTCCAGTTATTGCCGCCGAACGATAGTTTGGTGCACTGTATTCGTGCATACGAACGTTGCCGAATTATGGCTGGTATGCATTGCATGCCTGAGCAGCGCCTCCGACGTTTGGATGTCTTCATCCAGGACTATGAATATTGGGCTTCTGTGCGTGCTTTATCGGATAGGTTCGTTCTAGCTCACAAGAGAATTCAAGCGGGTGGCGGATGACTATGGAAAAGATTTCGACTTTTTCAAACAGCATGCGCTCAGTCATCTTGTGTCCGATATCCGCAAGAAAGGCACCACCAATCACGGCTCAACGCGCCCAGGTGAGGGTTTTCAACAAGAGGCGCGCGCAGCCTACGCTCGAACAAATGGCAAGAATGCGGCTCACCAGGTAGCCGCTTTTTCTGACGGAGACTCAGTATACTAAACCCCACCGTAGATGTCACGAATTGACGAAACACAGGAGGCAATCGCACGGACACGTATGGCAATCGACAACCACGACAAATCCCAGACCGAGCCTGAAGAGGTGGACGAAACCCCAGTAGAATCACTGGATGGTGCGCACTGGACATTCGGAGCTCCGGTCCCTGGTCGCCTCGTAACTTCCAGAACCCTTGAAGAAGACAACAGTGGTTCTCCTGCCTTCCGAAATTTCGATCTTCGCCTATGAGAGTTCATTTCTGAGACATTCCCTGAGGAATATATCAAGTACGAAGATACTATCATGGTTGGCTTTTTCTCAACAGTTTTGGGACTCCTTTTCATAAATTACCGGCAGATCCGGAGCTTTAAATGCGTCTACATCTCTTATCAATCCATGGAAGACTGGTGTGGTGCCCGAGACATCCTTAGATGCAACCCGTCTTTTCACCAAAATGTGCGCTATGACTGCGTGCTCGTCAATTTCACAGATCCTGGGCTGCACTTTGCACGGTTATGCCACCTGCTTCGATGCAATCTACCGAGCGGTCAGCAGATCGATATTGCGATTGTCCGTATGTTCGAGCTGAGTCGATGGAAACCAAGAACTCGTTGGGCTGGCTGTCAAGTGCGGGACGAGGCCCAGGAATATTCTTTGCTGTCGATGGAACATGTTATTCGCGGCGCTTTTCTGGCGCCTGCATATGGTGCTCCAAATGAGCTCACTCATTTCTTGGTGGATACCATTGATGCGGACATGTTCTTACGGGCAGATATGTAGTTTATTAATCAAACAGTCTACCTCAATATCGGGTGAATCTGGACAGTCCTGACACTGCCTGACAGGCCATACCGGTAAACCTGATCAGGCATTTCCGCACCTGGCTGAACTTTATAATACCTGATATTAGCTGATAGGCCACAGGTGGGAACCTGACCAGGCCTGATCCAAGCGTCAGGGCTGATCAGTCGAATTGGAATTTTCCGACAAGACAGTTTTGTCTTTGTCATAACTTGAGTATTTTGTACAAGGGGAACATGTCTCGAATTCAAATTAGAAACCACCGAGGTACAAAACCGTGGAGTGATCCGCAGGAATTCATTCGGGTGGAGGAGCACTAATAATAATGGTGGGATCATTACTTGACGACGGCTATTCTGGAAGGGTTCGTAGCTGACTTCCCTGGCCCGCCGATGTCTACAAGTACTTACTCGTTTCGTCTGAGATCTGGACCATGAAGAGAAAAAATGGAAGGAAGTTTGGAGCGGCTTAAAATGCTAGACATAGCCTGCGGCGTGCTCAAAGATCGTTCAGACTCAGAGTGATTAATTGTCGGATTGCCGCGCGACGCGTTTGACGTCTTAGGCACGTGGTCGTGATGTCCACGTGTCGATCAACACGTTTATCGTGCCTGTTACCTTCTCCAGGAGTCCTCCTCGCTCGCACTCTACACCAGGACGTGTGGTGGTTTTTTCTTCAGGATGCTTCGTTTACGAGCTATGCGTGGCCTTAAACTCGGGTAGATTTACCGGTGAGAATCGAATACTCAGCGCGAAATCAAATCTCATTCCATTTGCTTCTGCAGCAGAAGGTTTTGAGGGGCGGAAGCTCTAGAACACTCAACAGTGGCATCGATACCCTTATCTCGTCTGAGTCAGCTGAAGAAGAAAAAATTCCATGGACATACAACGGAATACCCGACAACAAAGGTCTTGAGCTAATGGTCTATTCTGCCTCGCCGTCGGAAACACTACTTCTGGCGTCTTGCACGCGTTTCGACACATCAGTGCACCACGACGATACTCTAGCCCTCGTTAATCCACCCCTTCTTCTTCAGCTCGGTGCTTCACCTACCGTATCTGCTTTCCAATGAATTGCTCGCCAGCGGTGGATAGAGGTCATTTTTTTCTACTTTCGGTGAGATCTTCCCTCGCTCAGGTTCTTGTGACTGCAGTATTTCTGAACGACGTTAGAGCGGGTTATCCTCCGACTTCGTTTCTTTCTGTCGGGCATCGGACCGATAGAAACCTGTTCATTGTTCATTCAGTCGAACTCCGTGGCCAAGTGGAAATGAAATGTGGTTGTGGATCGCTCCCTCCGCGGTATGGTATTACAGTCGTACCCCGTTCTTTTCTAATAACCCGTCGAATTCTAGATCATCAGATCCCGCCTTCGTTAGAGCATTTTCCTGGCCGGGATTGTTGACAGGGTCAGAGCCCATGAAACAGCCCACCCTCCCCCCCGCCTTCTCGCCTTGGATATCAGGGGATGAATTCGTAGCCCGTCTTACCTGCGCGCTGGGCGCCGTACACCTGTCGGGGCACGATATTCCTCCGCCGGCGCTGCGGCCTGCGGCGGGTTCTAGCCTCTCACCGGTGTTCCCTCCGCAGACCTTGGAGTTCACGAACGCCAATAATCGAGTCCACAAACTTCGATCATCTGCGGTTCTTCTAGTTCTTCTCCAAGGATTAATTTGGCTCCAATTTGACTCCTTCGATGGACCCTGCGGATTCCTGGCGACTCTGGACAAGCACAGTGCTTCTTCGGACCTTGCGCGCACCCATAGGCTCGCATAGGCTCGCATACAGCGATTTTTTCCTTGATCCCCATTCCGGATGGCACAATCAAAGTGAGCGGGCTTCTTTCCCCGACGCTCCATCCAATTGATGGATCTGCTGCAAGTCTCCCATTCATGACGTCTAAGTCCATGTGCTGGCGCCTGATCACGGCGTTTGCTAGCCTCCTCACGCCATATAGACGCAGCGGACGGACGTGGACATGTCATAGGTTGTTCCCAACGTTCACCCGGCGAGGACGATTCAGAGCACTTTATTTAGACTTGTAAGGCACGCGACTCTCTTTTGGAGCTCGTGGTTTACTTACTGCGCCCACCCAGCTTCCACGAACCCGCCGCGCCTCGGCTTCCTGGCTTCCCTCGTGTTTTCAGCACACGTGCCGCCGTGTCGCCGCTGTCGACATCAAAACTGCGTCCACATAAATTTGCAGCACCACCTCCACCGCCCGGCACCAAAGCCTCCCCAGCCTCCCCCCTTCCCAGTTCTCTCAGCAACTGACGTCGATAATCAGCAATGGCAGACGTCGAGTTACTACACACGCCACCCGCCCGCGAGCCGACCTTCTTTAAGCCGCTCGACGCTGCCTCGCGCCGGCGCTCGCGCGCATCTCATGACAGCGCCGCTGCGAGCACACGCTCGTGGGTCATCATGAACCAGCAGAGCCCGCCCCCGCCGGCGGAGCCCATTCCCGTCCCTGACCCCGTCCCCGCCCTCGTACCGACGCCGACGTCGCGCCCGCTGCCAACGCCGCCACGCCGCACCAGCGCGGTCGGCGATGAGGCGGGCCCGGAGTACATGACGGTGGAAATGCCGACGGACGCGGAGGCGGAGGCGGGGGTACCAGTGGGCGACGGGGCGCGGGGCGAAGGCGCACGCACACAAGGGGTTCGTTGGGGGTTTTGTGAGCGGGCTGCGCAGGCTTCCGAGGGCGCTGGTACGGCCGCGGACGCGCGCGCGGAGGGGGACGCTGCATACGGAGGCAGAGACGGAGGACACGGAGGGGACGGGGATGACGGGCAACACGCTCCCGCGGTACGTGTCCAATCCCACCACACCTGTCGTGCCGAGTCCGACTATGGGTTTTGCGCGGCGGGGCATAAACGAGAGGGAGAACGTGGACGCGGGCAGGCGACCACGGCACCCAAGCTTCCGGGTCGTGCCCCCGGCGGAGGATGTCATGCAGCAGGACCCCATGCCCATCGGGGATGATGCACAGCAGGGGCGTGGCGACGTCGAGGCGGGCCCGAGTGTGCTCGACTTCCCACAGACGCCTTTGGAAAACCCGTACGACCGGGACGCTACATCCATACATGTTCCGACCGCAGCGCCGTCTCCTCGCCCCAGCCGCGCGGACGATCGCCTCACGGTGCCGCTTGATGGCGATACGGATGAGCCTGCATCGGTGCAGGTGCACCCCCTCCCCACAGAGGACTACCGTCGCATGTCGGCGGCGGACGCCGCGCAGCCGCAGAGCCGCACCACCATCACATCTGTACTATCCTCCTTTAGCGCCGACTCGCCGTCCTTTTCATCCGAGCTCAACAACGGGCCACAGCGCTTCCTAAACGCGCTGCACGTCCTCCCGTGGGTCGCGACGAACCGCGTCACGACGGACTACGTCCCAAAAGCGAAGCCCAGGCCGCTCGTGTCGTGGTACCACCCCGTGGGCGAGGGCGAGGCTGCCGTTGCGCAGCATGCCCGCACGCTGGACGCAAACGCCGCCACCTCTTCTGCGTCCCCTGAGACTGCACGGCCGCGGCACAGGACTCCACAGCAGCACCGCCGCGTGACGACGCTCCCCGAGCTCCCTGCATCTGCACCCCCCACATACGGCGTCCCCCTTGCGTACTACCCCGCCTTCTCGCCTTCGCCGCCGCCCTCGCCGCCGCCCCCCGCCGACGCGCCACCAGCCATCGCCCCCGCCCCAGCCCCGGCGGCGCGCGCACCGGCACCACCACCGCCGCTCTGCGTCCCCGACGTACCACCCCTCCCACACGCAGGCGCTGTCGATGCCGATGCCCGTGCCCGCATGGGCGCCTTTACCCGCGCCCCCTGCGCCGGTGTATATCATCCGGGCGACCCCGCCGTCGTCTGTGCACGCCACGCCGGGGTCCGCCCACAGTTCGCCCGCGGTCCACAGTGCGTCACCCCCTGCGCACGGTTCGCCGCGGAGCGATGCATCGGCCCGAAGCAGATGCTCGTCGCGCCGGTGTACATGCAGATGCAGGTCTCCCCGGGTGCACCGCACCAGCTCGCGTTTGTGCACGGCGGCGGCGGCGGAGACGTGCGGTATCCGTATGGGTATGCGCCGTATGGGTATGCTTATTCGGGCGGGAGTGGGGGTGAGGCGGGGAGTCCGATCGCGATGCCGCCGCCGGTGCAGACTGTTGGTGGATAGCGAGGCGAGGGGTGGAGTAGCTGGGCAAGGGGGAGGAGGGAGAGAGGGTATTGCGCACTGTGGGTGCAGATAATCTAGGATATTTTGGAATTTATTGACACTCATGTAGCTTTACTTCGATGGACTCATATGTATGTGATATACATGGTTAGGATGTCATCGACTCGCTGAAAACATTTCAAGAGCATCAAGAGCATATCCATGATATCTTCGATGACGGACTGTAGCTCGAAGTAGCAATCGCATATGATATCGGCGTCGTAACAATGATGACCGGCATTCTCCGAAACCTGCATGCAGCAGAGAGATTTCGACCTCGCGAGTGAGTCGCGACCAGCGGGTCCCGACACTGGCCTGGAGCAAGATCCGCGCGCCCTCTTGAAGGGGTGAATTCCGTCGGAACTGGTTCCTGAAAATATTTCACACGACTCTCATTGGACGGCTCACTACTCCTGACCTCGCGGCCGCCGGACCCCCTACATATAACTCATTAATGGAACACCTAGATACCCCACGCCCAAAATGCCCATTCTCGCTATCTTCGGCGCAACTGGACAACAAGGTGAGTTCATTGCACCTGTAATTCTACTATCGCGACATTCATACCGACGCACTCGAAGGCTCTGCAGTTGTGAAAGCCGTGCTCGCGGATGGGACGTTCACACCGCGCGCTGTGTCGCGGAACCCCGATTCCGACGCCGCGAAGGCGCTCAAGGCGAAGGGGATCGAGGTCGTCAAGGGGGACTTGTTCGATCTTGAGTCTTTAAAGGGAGCCATCAAAGGGAGTGAGGCTGTATTTGGCGTACATTTAATTCCTCTCGCTTCAATAATAGCATGGTTTGACATGCCGGATATACATGCAGGTCACGAATTTCTGGGACCCTTCTGTGTTCCCCGGTACGCCTAATGGTATCGGAGAGGTCGAGCAGGGGAAGAACTTGGTGGATGCGGCGAAGGCCGAGGGAGTCAAGTTCCTTCGTCTGGAGGTCAGCGCACACGATCCTTCGACATACACGCATGCAATTGACTGGCTCCTCAGCGGACTGCCGAGTTCGAAGACGCTGTCGAAGGAGAAATATCCCACAATCTATCACATCGATCGTAAAACAACCAGCTAGCTCTGCTACGAGTGAGCTGATATCGCTTCCCCAGACAAGGCCACGGTCTGGGAATACCTGAAAGCTTCAGGTGTCCCCTCCGCAGCGCTCGACACGGGGTACTTCGTTGACAATCTGTGGACGTGCGTGCAATTCTTCAAGCTTCTACTTACATTTTCAGAAGTATCGTATCACTGACATTTTCTATCTTCCACATATAGGTTCGCGCTCCAGAAGACAGATACAGGCTACATCATTCCGGTACCCAACTACACCGCGGAGGCCCACGCAGACCTTCACCTGGAGCGCGATATCGGCTCCGCGGCCGTCGCGCTCCTGCGCAACCCTCAAAAAACATATTGGGAAAAGCATTCCGGTGGTAACCGCAATCATGACGTACCCAGAGGTCGCAACGAAGATATCCGCATGTGGGACACCACCGTGGCTGCCCCAGTAGCGCCAGCTGATTTTATGATTTTCAGCAATCAAAAAGGAAGTGACATTTGCTCACGCAGAGACCTCAGGGATTGCGGAGCTGGATGAGATGGTGGGCGGGTTTCCTGGCATGAAATACAATATGCTTACCTCGCTTTCACAGTACGCGTACCAGGCCGACATTGGGATGTACCGAGACGTACTGGTGCCGAACCCAGAATTGGTCGCGCTCGGCGCCACGTTCGGGACGATAGATGAAGCCATTGCGGCGGAGATTGTGCCTCGTTATTCTTGATTTATTGTGCCCCCTTTCCTGATTCACTCGGGACAATTTCATTACTACCCCAACAAATGTATAACACAGAAAAACCTGACTGGGTGGCTCGTTGTTGTGTCTGTCCGCATGGCTGTTAGGATACTTATAAAATGGAGGAGCAGAAATAGCCTTATCTCTATCTCGGACTTGCGCATCGCAACGACGGTAGGCATTTGCGCTCAACGAAACTCCTTCGCTCGACGGTGAACACTGGCGCACTGGTACGATGATTCCCGGGACCCGCACTCGTTATGCACTTCTCGTGAGACTGAGCGATTTCCCCCATGTTATGCACTCTTGTGGGAATGTCGCTAGGAGCCAGACCGCGTTGTTCGTTAACAATCCTCCGATTTGTGGAGAGACAGTGGATATGTTGAGTTTATGTTATGATTGATTCCCGCTCACACACTTCTCGTGAGAGTCTTCAGGCGTTCAGGGTACTCTTTACTCATGCCCAGCTAGCTACCCAGCGGTAGATACGAACCCAAAAAAGGTTGGGCCCCAGTTGTGCAATGCAAATCAACCAGCTGGCTGCAGCACAACAATGTTAAAAGAGGGGGATGGAAGACATCCCAGAGAACATTACCTTCACTGCTTCCGTGCAGTTGACAATTATATAAAGTCGGATATAGAATGAATAGAGATAGTTTAATCGTCGAACCACGGTCACTTCAGAAGACGGATTCTTACCCGTTTCTCCCGTCGTACTTAAATTCAACTGATTCGCCACCTGTGTTGCGTCATCCCAGGTCTGTTGCCATGGGCCAAAAACGCTCACGATACCCATAAAAGGCCTCAGCGGGACCTGGGGACCTAACTTTTCACATACCTTGGTCCCCTGCCCATGTCTATCTCGCCAACCGAAACTGCTCCCGACCTCCGCAGCGAGCGCTTGATTCTTGCGGGCTTGTTCTTGGGGACTGTTGGCTATGGTTTGTACTTCTCTCTCCTTATATTTCGTGGGGCTGACTACAGCGATGACAGGAGTTCATTTCACATTATTTGTGGAGTGTTTCCAAGCCCTTCTCTTACGCAAGGACGGAACAAAGAGCTTCTTGCTTTTATTTGCATTCTGTTCACTCTTGGTAACGTCGGCAACGCCACCAACCTCGTACTTGAGCAGAAGACATTTATCGACAACAGAACCTATCCCGGTGGACCAAATGCTTTCTTCCTCCAACAAAGCACTAACTGGTCCGCTGTGGTGTGTAACTTGGTCTATATCGTAAACAGTTGGTTCGCAGATGCATTACTTGTATACTAGCTTTATTCCGCCACTTCCTGCGCACCACTGACCGGTATGTATAGTTGTACAGATTTTGGATGATATGGTCTCGAAATTACTATGTCACCGCCTTGCCTGCCCTGCTATTCTCGGCCTCGATAGGCCAGTGTTCCCATGCTTTCACATGCAAATAGGCTAACTTTCCACATAGTCATATCTGCTATCTTGATCGCAAGACTCAGCCAACCGGGCAATACTATCACTTCACTCTCTTTATAAAATTAAGCCTCTCTGTCTGTCCGAAGCCGTATCTCCATTTGTAAACTTCTGCGATCATCTGACAGGCATCGCTTATTTATAAAGTGGGAGCCGGCGCGAAGCGCCGGCGAGCGCTTGTCTGGACTAAGATCAGCATAACCCTTGCGATTCCCTATTTTTCGATTTCGATTTCGATGACCATCATCCTGACAATGCTCATCGCTGGTCGTCTCCTCTTCATGCGCTCTCGGCTGCGAAAAGTTATGGGTCCCAATATGACCATACCTTACGTGACCTTGACCGCAATGCTTGTCGAGTCTGCAACCCTTTACTCGGTCAATGGCCTCATACTCTTGATCAGCTACGGCCTGAATAGCGCTGTCCAGCATTTGGCACTACCCCTTCTAGGCCAGACTCAGGTGAGAACCGTTCACTGGCATCCCCTGCACGCTAATCGAATTTGAACACCTCATACGGCAGTCAATCGCACCGCTCTTGATTATTTTGCGAGTGGCACGCGGGCAAGCATGGTCTGATAAGACCACAGTCCAGTTTAGTTCTGTGCAGTTTAGGCCCAGGCCTGCTTCTGGGATGAGCAATGAAATGTCCGCAACCATCCTCCACACATTCAACACCAACCCAAATCACTGTGACAACGTGGAACAGGGTCGCGAGGAAAATGACAAATCATTGGAGCTCCGTATACTACCCAAGAGTTCAGTTTGACTGGCAGAATACGAATTACTATCAATGTATTTTTTTTACTAGTGCTGGTCCTACTCAACGAGCTCGAGTATTGACGACAAGTTTCCATTATTTGAGCTAGCGCAAAGATAAGGAAAAATTGGACCCCGCCGCCGCGCACCTGGGTTTGTTGAGGTCTCAGACTGATTACCGGCGTTGTAATAGCTTAAGTATATGGCTTTGGAATTTGGCTCCGGGGAACGAAACTTCTAGGCAAGGGTAGGTTGCAAAGACAGTCTAGGGCAGTGAGGCCCGGTTACAAACCAGTGAGGTATCAATACCTACAGATGCATCCAATGAGTCAGAAAGCTATTTGAATAAGCTATGGAAACTATGAAAATGTGTATTGCGGGCTTGGACTTTTTCCCTATTGAATTTTGAGCTCGTCCAAAGTCTTGGGGTTTCAGTGGTCACAAAACTGTCTATTCAATTGCTCGATCGAAGAATAATTTACAAGCAGCCTATCGAAATTTTGATAAAGTCTTTTATTCGAGCTCGCAATCTCCGTCTCTATTAGCTACCTGTGATTTGAATCCAGTCTCTGCGGTGGAAAATCCAACGACTGTCTTTGTGAGTGCGATCATTGGACTGGTTCGAGTCTAGGTGGAAGCCCGAACCAGAGAATGTCCGAACCTGTAAAAACGAAGTACTGGAGAATTGAAGATAATCATGAGAGGCGTCATTCAATCGGCAACGCTGAACATAACATGTTCAGCAGCCACGGAAATAGGTACTGCGACGAACAGCTGCATATCAAGTACATCAAATTTCTAATATTGATACTTGTTCGTCATCAAATTTATTAGAGCATCTGTTACAGAGACTACATCAAATTCGGGTAATGGAAAGAGGGACAGCTTTCTCTCCACTAGAAACGACTGGGAGAAGGTTATTCAAGAACTGCGGCTGAATCGACTCGCCCTCCACCTGTGCAAAAGAAAATTTGGCAACCAGGTGAGAGAGAATGACTTGCATCTCCACAATCCTGTCGAGTCACGGACATGGGGAATCGGTATAAATGTTAGGAAAAGACTATACAACACTCACGTGAAACGCCACCTGTACATCTATAGTGAGTGAGTTCCCCCCTGAAATAAATTTCTCTCACCCTAGGCATGTGCGAGGACCACCCAAGAAGCTCAATCTGCGGATATAAGGGTCCGTGAATGCGAGGTTAGATTTTGACGTACAGATTTGCGTATGGTCCAACGGCTTCCTTTCGAAACTCCGTACCGTCCAGCCACCGGAAGGGGTTGAAATCATGCGAGTCTGCACCCCAGCGCGATTCGAGTCTGAGAAGCCAATAATTAATTATGTCGCCCCAAAGCAATGGTAGCACCAAAACCTCTGGTATGCCGCGATGCAGAGCATCACATGCTGCCCCTTCAAAACAGGTATACGGTTTATAGGCCCTGTTGAAGTGATTATTGGGTCCGACAGTGGGATCGTCGTGTCTTGCAACGCGACCCGGTCTGCAAGTGGTAGAGCTGGGTAGAGCCGGATCGTCTCCTGCACTGGATGGTTTATTATTGAATATTTCCGCCTGATACCACTTCACTTTAATAAAAGCATTCAACAGAGGCATGCTGTCGTATGCGACAGCGCCCGCACTTGCTCCCAATGCATCTTGGATCTCCGCGCGCAGCTTCTCCTGAAAGGCCGGATTCTTGGCAAGCTCCAGCAGGCCCCACGCAATGGTGTTTGCCTGAGAGCGATCAGAAAACGTTTCAACAACGACGTGGAAATCGCATGATCATACCCAGCAACCAAAATAAGTCTGATCTGCGCAACGACATCGTCCCCGCCTCATGTGGTCTTGCACATCTGGATCCACTGAGAAGTGTGATCAGTCGAGTTCTGTCCATTGGAACGTGGTATTCACACAAAATACTGAAAAGATCATCGTTCATCTTCAATCCCTGTTTCGCTGCATCCAGCCTCTCGCGAACGATCTGGCGTCCCATCTGATCGGCCAGTTGATTTCCTCTCCTGATGATCTTGAAGGCGGTGGTGGGGAGATAGGTCGCTGCATGCCAAAGCCACAGAGGAAGTCGGTCGCTCAGCGCATCGACCAAAATTTGGGCCTCGGATCGAGCCGTAAGCTCACTATAGACGTATTTCAGCTATACGATTCAGGTCTTGGGCACACAGACCCCTTACACGGTTTGGAAGTTATTTTCTACAAATTCCTCGCCCAAATCCTTGAGGGAATATCGAAAAACCGCTTGGATTAGTGTCAGTGTTTTATGTCGGTTCAGAATGAGTATCCCGCATCAGACCTTCTGTGATTGCCCCCAGTGTCGCGACAGTGAGGAGCGGGGAAATATTTATCGAGGCTGCAGGATGATTGTCGAGCTCTTCCGCAATCTGGCGACAAAGGCTGGAATGAGGAAGGCTGGATTGTCAAAAACACACACCGTCTCTGCTACCCTTTCAAATACCGGCTGATAATTGCGCACAGCAGTAGCAGTGAACCCAATGTTGAGGCCGGCGCGGAGTCGTCGGTGTTCGTTGTCTGAGTCAACGCTGAGTTCAACGCGTTAATGTATTGGCCAATGAATCATACCTTGGGCACCAATGACACTTTTCTTCCCGAACAGCAAATCCACCATCACATTCAGTGTCCCGGCGCGCCCAAACGCCGGGCTGTTCAATATATATTGCAGGGCGAGAGGATCCGCAACCATGAGCTGATTTTGCTGCGACTGCATTGATACGAGTAGTGTGAATTAGCGAGCACAAACTCACCCCAAAGCAGCCTCGGAGCCGATACACCGACCCAAACTTCTTCAGCCACTGAAATTCGTGGTCTCCGTACTCGGGGTGAGAGCCTTAATTGTAACATGTGTCCTAGCGAGCCCTAGTCAGTCGGATCCGCCTGTGGTATAAGTAAAGCGCAGATCCCACCAAAAATCCACGATGGCGATGGCGGCCCTGGGATCTGCCGGATGGTAGACCGATGTCGGGACAGCAAACGCACAGTGGCGGATATGAGGGTGGCAAAAGCAATTGCATAAATCGCGAGTTCCATGCTGCTGGCTTGGGGTACATTCATCCTGAGTGACGGGGAGGAGTGGGGATGAAGGAGCAGGCTCTCGGGAATCGTTCTATTTATGTTGCGAAGGGAACAGTCATGTCATGTGTACCTGAGCGTGGGCCGTTATGTTATTGGTTTCCACGTTCAAGTATTGAGATAAGTACCTCCTGTTAAATTTGCCGTCCGACCCAGATGCCGCCAGACCAAACACAATGAATGTCGTTTGCCGCTGTACTATGTAGTACAAAATCGGATAATTCTATCTGGCACCCGCAGGTGCCATGAGCACCCGGGTGTTACTATTTGGCACCCCGGGATTTGTCATGATGTTTCTGTGACGACGGTTGGATGACGGGAAAGAGCGGGATGAGCAGAAGGTGTTCAGAAGGATGAATAAGATAGGCGTCAATAGGAACCAGCACGTGTTATGTAAGCGTCACGCGTGACCCCGACGCCGACGAAGATCACGGCCGCCCCTCGACCAAAACTCAAAATTTGCCTTGGTAGAGTGTTAGAGGACAGCATTTGGGAGCCCTCTACCAGAGCGGAATTTTAATATCTGTCCTCATTCTCAGGTGATGTCAACCTGAAAAAAAATATGTGACATTTTTTTCTTTGTTTCTATGGTCTTTTCTTGTCGATTGGAACAACTTTGCCTTTTGTGCATCCCGAATTTGACCCTTACGGCATAATTGATGGCTTCCATATATGGTAAGAGGCTGTGCTCGGCCATCTGCCAGATATCGGGCTGAGTGAAATGGAACCTTTCTGATTGCACTATTCACATCTGTGTGAAATCTGGTTGAAAAGATGTATTTTGAAATTTTTGGGACGTCTTCCAGGCTTCAAACAAAGGGTCAAAAAACCAAAAATTTCTCCGCCGAGGCGGATTTGACCCTTTACGTCACATTACATAATTGCTTATATAAGGGTGCTGGTTCCTATTGACGCCTATCTTAGGGGTGATCAATTCCTGACTCGTCGGCTCGTCTCGTCGTGTAAAAAATAAATAATTGTTGGAATCAATCAAAACTTTGACGTGCCGATGATCCCGCTCGGCTAAGTAAGCGATGCCTGCAGATTATTATTGTCTTACTCAAGTCTACTCAAGTCTTACGCGTACTACGAGTTACCGGTGGCATGGGAGGTATCTGTTCGACAGACAGTGGGAGCTGCTGGTCGGCAGCGCCGTAAGTGCCGGGATAGGCGCGTCCAAACTCGTCGAAATAGAAATGTTGGGCAGGTATAGTATATTGCTCTTCAGGCGGGCAGTAGTAGAGCTGAACAACCTGATTGTGAGCAGACACACGACTACACTATGTATAGACACGCACCGGAGGATTCATCTTCACGACACGTCAAAGCGTGTCAAAACTGCATGAACCGTGTGAACTGAACAACATTCCTGGTCGGCACCTTGAAAAAGGCCTGCCTTACCTGCGCCTGGCCGTAGAACCCTCTTGGTCGATGTTCGCGGTCCTTGGGGCTGATGGAAGAAAGTCTTACGATATCTTGCTTGCCGACCAGGATCATCGGCACGTCAAAGTTTTGATTGATACCAACAATTATTTATTTTTTACACGACGAGACGAGCCGACGAGTCAGGAATTGATCACCCCTAATAACACCCCCAAGGCAGCATAATCCCGCATAGGTGTCTCTGACTGGACAGGCACGGTATATTTTTGCAGTGACTAACATATTGAAGGCGGCTTCTGCTTGGCCGAAAAATCTGAGGTTGCATCCACTTCGGTTCCTTTGTGGCTGTCCATCCTCCAGACTGAGCCGACACATTTTCGCATTTGGGGGGTTGAAAATGGCAAAGTAAAAGACAAAAGAAAGACAAAATGGTGAAGACACTCAAATACTAGCCCATTCGGAGCGCATAAAACTCTTTTCTGGCCTCCAGATTCAACTGAACGTGGTCCGTGGGAGCAAAGTTGGGCAATGCTCTCGGCGACGCTTGTTCGGGGTGCCAAACAGATGAGTGTTATATGGCACCCGGGTACTTTGGCACCTGCGGGTGCCAAATAGAATTATCCTACAAAATCCAGTATAAACGAGCTTCAAACGGGCGAAGAAACCTGTTACATACCACGATGGCATATAAACCCCACCGCTGACATCTGGCTAGCATCTCGAATACAGCCCGAATGCAGCTTGAATGCCGCGAGGGCCGATTAACTCCGCCTCACCGCTCGCACCCAAAACCCCTATCCTTAACACCTCCGCATGCTGTATCAGCCCATTGCGGGTTATTGGGGACAATACCATCAAACTGAAGGACTCTTGTCGCATTGCGTGGGCCCTTACGAAGCATTTTCCTAGAGGCCGACTAGCACATCAAATTTTGACGTGCGAAAGGTCCTGCAGGCGCGCGCGGCCCCTGTATTACGGTCTCAGCCGTAAAAATATGCCGTAATCTAGGTAGGCGAGAATTAACCCACGAGCTATCGGGTCGAAGATCCAGAAACTCGCTGGTGTGAGAGTATGGTACGTATACTGTCCAAAAATTATCGAATTGCATCACGCTGGAAACAGGGTTTTGATTACATCTACGGTGTTTACATTTGAGCGATAATATGGAGCCACCGGTCACAAAATTATTTTGCGCTGGCTGAACCCCTTCGCTCGTCAGTTCAAATAGGGTGGGTAGTAAGACCTGACTCTTTGGATTGACCTATTTATGTTGCGAACAGGGCAGTCATGTGCACCTGCCGAGGCCAAGCGTGGGCTACGTTGGAGCAAGTCCCTTCAGCTCACTGGATCCATATATGGCGCGTTATTGGGCCGACGACGCGATAGTGAAGAACTGATCTCATATTGGTAGGCCATTGCTTAAGAAGCATGAACCCAATTCCTTGGCAGTTGGCACCTAGTACATCAGATTTTGGCTGACGAGAGAAAGGTCGCATGGACCCCAAAAACAGCTTCGACCAGCAAGCCGCCTCTAATTTTTTTATTGCTCTAACTGAAAGCGTTAGGCAATTGAAATGCCACTGGCATATAAGTGGCACACCCCGGGAGAAAATCCAGAACACGTCGGCCAGCCGAATGGCTAAAGGTTCAAATCGGTGGGCGAAAGGGTGAGAGCACTTTTGACATTCCGAAATGACCCGATGTGGGTGTTGGCGGCAACGGCTGGTGATCAGTGATGCCCTCGTTCCCCCTCTTTTTTCTGGAGCGTTTGAGATAATGAGACTTAGTCTGCAAAAGCATTCCACAGGCCCTCCCCCCCGACCCATCCGAAATTGTTAACTGAGCAAGCATCGGCGTCGCAATACGTTGAAGTTCAATTTGAACTTTGAGCGCAATTTGGCCGACATTCCATTGCACTTCTCAACCTCAAATATGATGCAGGTCCCGCAACACGGGGCCGACCGTTACGGTAGGCGAGACGGTCGCGCTTCAATTTCGGTTTTCGGTATCCGGATCTTCGGTCGCGGTTCCCGTTTTGGACATGTTATCTCACGGCACGATCACATGAGGGCAGCTTCTGTCCTCACGTCGCGCCTTCCTGTCTCAAAATATACTCTGTTCCTCAATGGTATTATAAATGTCCATGGCTATTCGGAATCTAAAGCTATCATGCGTGCCATCTCCACAAATACATCCCATCCACTGGCTAGGGTGAGTTCGGGCCCCCCCAATGCGGCTATATACATCTGCAGCATAAACATTGAACTCGGGAGTGAGGCCAGGCCATGTTTGATAGTCCTCCTGTGGGCCTTCTTCCTCTGTCAGTTGCTCTCGTACATTGTCAATTGCTTCCTGTGGATCGACAATCCAGTGCCCCAAACAGCTCAGGGAACTCCAGTGCATGGGCAGGGACATGTCCGGATGGTAATATTTTTTCATGCTGGTGACGAACTCGATGATGGTTCCACCACAGCTTGAAGTTGTCCAATTCTGCCTGTATGAGTGGTGCAAAAATCCAATAAAATAGCGGTCTGAAAACTCCGTTAGGATTAAAGGCATTTAGCTCATTGAGATTTAATTATCTTACTCATGCCACAGGTCATGGGCATTGAATAGGTGTTCAATCTTCCCTCGGAGTAGGAAGTCCTTCAGGTTCAGCCCAAGCTTCTCCTTGAGCTGGCGCCAAAACCCTTCAATCACTGTATTGTGGATGCTTTTGATGAGGACATGGAATGGGTATAGGTCTTTGTCAATATCGGCCGCATAAATCTCACTGTAATGTGGTGAAACTGTGAATAGTTAAATACAAAAGAAAAACATACCGCAGTGTAGACATGAATGCATAGAGCCATCCAACTTCTGATCCTTTATCGGTGGTCAATTGGATAGGAATATCTAGCAAAAAGGTCATTGAGATACACAACTCAAGTGAAGGGGCCCTACACCCTGTCTCTTGTACAAAGTCGAGGAAGATATGCCCACCAGCGCCTCGGGAACGGACATCTGGGTAAATTTTGAGAAAGAGAAGATAGTCCGCAAACTTGTCCTTGAAGCCATATATGGACCAAGGGCATGAAGGGGCACACGAGTGACCCGCTTTCCCTTCTTCCCAGGGAACCGGTTATCGAACCCATCTGGAAATTTATCAAGCATAATTTTCCGGATGAGGTCCCTGGGGTGTTGCAAATTAAAAAGATTGAGGATTGATTGACATCCTGAGGAAAGAAGTGTCTCACCGAGGGGGCAAGATCATTTTGAGCCGCAATTGGTCTTGGATGAAGTCAGGTCCTCTTGACTGTGTTGGATCTTTCCCAACTTCATCAACAACAGCTTTTTCCACAGTGGCAAGGAGCAGTTTCTGGGTCCGAACCGTGGGAATCTTCAGCCGTTTCACTAGCTGCTTCCAACTTGTTAACCTGCACAATGAGTATGGAGGGATAAAAAAATATGATGCTTTTCTTTACCCGATTTCATAGCCAAATTCTTTTTTGAGTGATACAAGCTGGTCCTCACGACGTTGGTTTTGCATTCGGTATTTGAGTAAAGCAGCTCGAAGCAAATGATCAGAAGGCACTAAGATGTTGGATATGAGTGTTAGGTTGAATTGAGAGTCACAAAAGACTCGCCTTTCTTTTCGCCATACTGATTTATGCCACTAGGATTTGGCATTGGAGTGAAGAACAACTCAATTGGTTTGCTCCACTCCATGGATGCTTTTAAACTAACTCTGGGACAGGTGCGCACCTCAGTATTATCAAGCAATTATAATTGCCAAGATGGCTGATAGATATTATTTATCAGCTAATACTGCCAAGGCCGCTGACAATATGCAAGATTTGCATACAAATTGTAGGTGTTACTCATAATTGTAAGTGTCATTATTAATTGTGCTGTCAAGGCTGCTGACATTATGCAAGATTTGCGTGCAAATTGTAGGTGTTACTCATAATTATAGGTGTCATTAATAATCCAGAGCCCAATGGAGAACGGTTGTCAGAAATTTCATGAACAGTTTGTCATTGAATTCTGAGTCATAGACAGTATTTAGTGTGCCAGCTGAGACTAAGATGGCATCCAACTCTCATGGCAGAAAATCCCTCTCTTGAGTGTCCTGAGTGCGGAAACAGCTTCCCTCTCCGCACCACTGATGGCCTTTGTCAAAAATGCCTCAAGCTCAAGGATCATAAACGTGGAACAGCAGATTATGAGGACATTGAGGTAAATTATTAGCTCAAACAACCTCAGTAATGCTAACTGGAGTTAGGAACAACCTCAATGTGTGGTGTGTGGGCTGACCAGACGCAACAACATGCACAAGATTGGGCAAAGCTACACCTGCGGCAGTGACACCTGTGCTCATCAGCTCAAAGAATATGGATCGGGCCCACAAGGTGAGCTATACATCCACCCTTTATTCTCAGCTTTTGTATTGAACTTTCACATCAGGTAGTATCAACAACTCTGTACCGGAAACCTACAGGGAACGTGCAACAAAGACCCTTCAGCGTTTCAAGCTCAGTAACCAGAATGCAGGCACCAACTTGCACACCGCTGCACTTCTGCATCATGAGCGTGGGAGCGGTGGCCCCGGTGAGGAGCAGATACGACTTGCCATCAATGTGATTCCACAAATTAACATGGTCTTTACTGTGGGAATCTGACTTTATGGATAGACTCGCTTGAGCACTGCCAAAGGAGTGGAAGGAAAGATTGGGAACATTATCAAGGGATATGGTGTGTCCCAAGCGATGCCCAGTATGTGTGAATTTTATGCCTGCAGTGACAGTGTGAACTTATGCATAGGCGAATTTTAGATATCTTGAAGGACACCCTGGAGGTTGTGAATCCTCAATTCATGAGTAACCGACTTGGATCCAAAGAAATCCTTCTGTGAATTGTCTTCCTTTTTGCACAAAATTCACAATGATTAATTTGAGACATAGATCCGAGGTTTCCTTTCGATGGTCGGGGAATCGTCTTCCTGAGCCAAATTCTGCGACTGGCACACTTGCCAACTTTTACAAAATGCATTCGTCGACACAGGACAAGGTTGCTGCATACATTGACAACATCCCCCAGCAATTCAAGAGGGTTGCAACTGGTCCAAAGTCGAAGATATTGTGTCTTGAATTTCATGTCAATATGGACATGGTAAGCATTAATCAATGCACTTGCAAATATTCCATTCTCAATACACCGTAGTATCGAGACCGTCTGACTAGACAAGCTGAAGAGCTTGATACTCAGAGCAGTCAACCTGGATCAAACTCCCGCAAGCGCACAGTCTCTGAGTCATCAGCATCTGTATCAAGTCTTGCAAAGCGAGGCCGCCCAGGTCTTCCCAAAGGTCAGGGCCATTCACAACTTCAACTTAAACTCTTGAATGACTGTGATTATTTTTGTCTCCTAAACTTCAGGAATCTCTGCTCTAGGGTCTAGATTCAGTTTGCGTGGTTGAGGAGCAGCACCCCTCATTGCAAAGACACAATCACCGGTCACCCTTCAAAAATTCACCATCTCAGTTGATCCTGCGAACTTTGAGCCTGAAATAATCAAAGTCCGTGGTGAAATTGATGGAATGATTTGGGACAACCATTTTGCAAAGGGTGCAATGAAGCTTGCATTTGATGTTTGTTTGTCCAATCATATGTTTAACATTGAACTGACTCAAATTCCGAAGCTGGTCCTGTTTGATTCAGAGGGCGGGGAAGAACGGGTCGTTGCTAAACGCCTCTATCAAATCTCGGACGATGACCCAGACTCCATTCATAATCATATCTCCCTGATTGACAACCGCCTCATGCTTGAGGCTGAGGCGACTCGGCTTGTGCTGGGTGAGAAACTTCTCATGGACTTCTATTTGCTGTGCCGAGAGAAGGGTGTGTCAGTGTTTCAGCGTGCGCTATATAATTCTTCTCGTTGTTACGATGACTAACAAATTGGCTCCCATGGTAGACATCAAATTTGCGCAAGCCTATCTTCTCGCCGAGATTCCTGTTGGTGTCACTAGGTGTCCAAGTGCAGCTTCGGGCCTCGAAGTATTTGATGGGGAAGCTGGAGGAATGATTTGGCTTGTGGAAAGCAAGCGTGCATCGGTTGTGATTTCATTCACCTCCACCTTGGATCACAAGGCTCGCGGATCTGAGGATATACAGAGCGAGACAGTTCACGCTTTTGCTCACTATATATTTGGGTACAGTGGTGGGGAACTTGTCTTTGCAGACCTTCAAGGCACCCCAACCCCTGTCCGAGGAAACAACGGCCTTGTTCTATTCGACCCAATGACTCACACAATGGCGGGGTATGTGGGAATCATTTTTTCATGATTAATACATGGGACTAAATTGCTTTTCAGAGGCTCTGGGCTTGGAGATTTTGGAACTGACGGAATTGAAACATTCATCAATACCCATGAGTGCAATCAGCTCTGCATTGAGCTCCGGTTTGATCAGTCCTACCCTCTACAGCTCCCAGAGGATGTGCTGGGGCCAGATGTTACCGACAGATCTGGTTCGGAGGGAGGTCATGGAACACCTGATGGAGAGGAAGAGGAGCCATAGGATAGTTGTTTATTAGATAGAGCAGCATCTACCTATTACTTCCAACTCATGTTGCACTTATATTTCTAGTCCCATTGCTTAGAATATGCTCACTTGGAGAGGTATGTTTTATTTTATTTGAGGAAAGGAAGCGACGTGGGAGCCCGTGCTCATGTGATCGCGGTATGAGGTAACATATATCCGAATCGGGAACCGCAACCGAAGATCCGGATACCGAAAACCGAAATCGAAGCGCGACCGTCTCGCCTACCGTAGACCGTTATAATCAATGCAATAAATTGTCCGTGCGTAACATTATGTGAGACGTAAAGGTCCGTGTACTTAAGAGACTTCGAAAGTCTAAGGTAAGGCTGCTTCAAAAACAAAGCAAAAATGAGCTGCCAGAAGAATAGATGAGAGTGACGACGCTTACTCACTGCATACTACTGGCAGGCAAGCAGAACGTGCTTCTCAGGCAATGGTGGACGTCACCGCATCACTGGTCGGGAACGTGAAGAACGAGCTACTCGGGGTGGCGGTCGCAGTCGCAGAAGCGCTGGGGAGGAACGCCAGGCAGGTCGTGAAGACCACGACGCTCGCCGGGGTGCTGCTTGCGCTTGCCTGAACCGAAAGTTAGTCAGGCTGGAGCATAGATCCAAGCGATGATTGGACGTACACTGCCGGACGCGACCACGGTGGAGGTGACGGGCTTTAATTCTCCAGCATGAGACGCGAACCACCAACGTCGAAAGGCGATCACTCACGGAAGTCGCCTCAACGCTGCTTGTCACAGCAACCGGAGTCGAGCTGACGGGCTTTACCGATTGACATTAGACTTGAACCAAACAGTCGGGGAGGCGAGAACTCACGGATGTCGCCTCAGCGCTGCTTGACACAGCAACCGGAGTCGAGCTCGGGGCGACCACCTACCTGCTGTGAGAACTCAAATCAAGTGGCCTGTGGTGTAACTCACGATGAGAGAAGAAGTGACGGCCCGGGCAATCTTGTCAGAGGTGCTGGCCTTCATGATATCTATGTTAGTGGATCCTACGACACCAGATAAGTGAATAGAGCATACAGTTGGAAGGCCAATGGATGCAGAAGCGGACTCAGTCGGAGGGCCAACAGAACCGGACGCGGAGATGGTGTAGCGCGGGGCGTCGAAAGTGACGGTTAGGCAAGTCGTGTAGATGCCGGTGACAACGAAGCCGCCGGCGGGGCCGACGCTGCCCGAGGGGAAGGAAGTCACGGCCGCGCTAGTGCTTGCAGAAACTGCAGTAACGGTCGAGAAGCTGGCCACGGGAGTCGTTATGTGGCTCGAGGACACTGCAGTAGTGGCCGCGGAGCCGGAAGGGTGGATCCTGGTCGCGGTCGACGAAACGGCAACGGGTGTGCCCACCGCGGAGCTGGTCTAAATCGAAGTTGAATAGTTTCCTGATTTCTGGAGTGTCCGCACTTACAACCGCAGCCGCGTTGACGAGGGAGAATGCAGAGAGCACTAAGGCCGAAGCAACGATTTTTGAAACGACTTCATACTGGACGTGAGGGGGCGGTTGCAGAAAGGAAGAAAGAAGAAAAGGAGCAGGGTAGACCGAGGTATAGCATCGTTGTGGTGAAACCTTTTATACGTTTGAGTAAAGTTCTTCGTCGGCCACTGCTGGCCGCAAATACGTATTATTTCGCGGTGAACGGGCGGAGAATAAACCCGTTACGCGAACCCGTGGAAAGTGGACTGCGGAAATGCCAAATCCGTTGGCGGCGAAGATCTCCGCAATAGAATTTTCCAACTGCGCAGTTGATGGGTGGTGTAAGAGAGTTCAGTAGTCACCTGCCTACTCGGAGCCGCAGAAGGGAATAACTCGGGAATCAGTTTTACTTGCTTTGTATACCAACTAAGCTCGGAAATCGGCGTTCGTTATTTGGACCCCGTGTAATAACCTAACCTAACCAGAATTTAATTGGCAGTGCAACAAACAGAACATACGGTGGCCAAATATTAGATTGAGTTCAAAGCTTCCTTGATCGGTAAACAGTGCTCACCACTCGCAGTCTATGAATCACAGGTTAGCTTAGGCTATATTACACGGCACGGTCCGAACAACGAACGCCGGTTTCAGAAAGCGCAGAGCGCGCGTCGATCAATCATTGTTCCGCATCTTGCTACAGGGAAGATAAAAAGTCCTCGGAGGTGCGACTCGGAAATTTGTCAATGACCTCCCGCAAAGTGCAACCAATTTCCCAAAATCAATTTGAACTGGATCCACAGCCTGTGTAATTCAGCAACCTTCTCTGAAGACTCCCCATCATGAGCCAGTAGAACTAGGTGAACAAGTAATGTGAAATTGTCTGGCAGAACATAGGCAGCGAATAAGGTACCGGTGAGTAGGTCCCTGGCTCAAGCGGATTCAAAGGCTCCAATAAACTAGAGAAAAAATGCAGCAATGCACACACAAGCGCAAAATCTCCTGCTATTTCTCGGCTTCAGCGACATAAACAGCCCAAGACATCCTGCATCCCGACGACCAGGTGATCCGAACGGACTGTAAGCCATGTCCAATAAGTAGCCCGTCCAATGTGGAAGCATGCACGACCGGAGCATTTTCTGAAAGGTCGGGTCGGACGAAGATGGGAAGTAACCCGTTTCAACGGCCGTCGCGGCCGTTGTTTAACGGGCCGTTGAGCGTAGTAAAAGTTGCCAACGGTACGGGCACGGCACCCGCTCGACGGGTGCCCGTTGAACCGTCGCGACGGCCACGGGCGGAAGCCTTAGAGCTGGAGGCTTTCCACCGCAATCGAAAGGAATGTGAAAGCCAATCGTAATCCCGAATTCTCAGGACACTGGACAGTTGGCAAAGAATTCTGAATCAGCAAGGAAATCCTCAAGGACGCCTAAAGTCTACGGTTCGGAGCCCTACTTGGTTCCTGAAGAGCTTTAGTCTCCCAAAGCCAAAAGCATCCGATGGTACTGCTAAGTACTTCATTCAACGGACAAGTGATATTGCCTGAAAACGGAACCATGGTGGAAGCGACTTTCTCATCGTCCACGGGCCGGGACCAATCATGATGTGCACTGCCTCGATCGATCACTCTTACGCATGTTCCACATCCCTGAACTCACCGACCAGATCATCGACCATCTCCACGACGATCCAAGCTCTCTGCGCAACTGTGCTCTTGTCGCGCGCTCATGGGCTCCTGCCTCGCAGCTCCACATCTTCTTCTCCGTCAACATCAAGGACGACGCCACATGTCGCCTCCTCTGCGACATTATATCTCAGTCTCCGCATATCGGCCCGCTACATCCACAATATCTACATCTACTTCGATGTCACCCGGCCCTTGTTCAGTTCTCTCCTTGACTTGCCCATCCCAGCACCCCGCCGGCTGAGCATCGTCAATTGTCCGCACACCGCCGAGCTCGCTCTTATCCGCCACCTCTTCCAACTCCCCTCGCTCACCGACGTTCGCTTCTTCTCGGGAACATCCGTAAGCCGTTCCCAGCTCGAATATCTCGCCCACAATCGCCCAGCCAAGCTCGGGAGCCTCATGCTGTACTCCGCCTCCGACACACCTGCACCAGAGGACAAAGACTGGACGCCGCTCTTGAGCCGCTCGATCCGCGTGACCGCGCTCAACGTCAGCGGCGAAGCCACTCTCGTAACGAGCATGCTCACGGACCCAGAAGGGCCGATACACCTCTCCGGCATCGAAGCGCTCACGTTCGACACCGCCGACATCCCGTGTCTCCCGCCCCTTCTCGCAATCTGCGGGCCCGAGCTCGTCGTCCTCGAGCTGTCCGTCTCCTCCCGTACGTCCGTGTTCGCGTCCACACCCGCCTGTCTATCCTTTCTGCCTGCCTGCCCGTTCTGACGTGCCCCCACAGCCTCCCTCGCGTCGCAGGTGCACATCGGGCGCAGCACGATCCCCTACCCTGATCGACCTCCTCCTCTACGACATCACCGCCACCACCCTCCCGCCGTCGCCGCCCTCTGCGCGCAGCTCGACCCCACCGCCGCGCTCCGCACCCTCCGCCTCGCCCCCTCCGCTACCGCCGACCGCCCGGACTCCGACTCGGAGGACGACAACTCGGGCACCGACAGCATTGCGCTGGCCCATCGGGTTCCGTCGCCGTTCGCGCCGAAGCGCGCCAACTACGCGCAGGGCGCGCGCTCGACGGGGTGCTCGGCGCGCTGAGCGCGTTGGAGGCGGTGGACGTGGAGGGCGTGCCGGCCCATGCGTGCGCCGGGCTCTTGGCGTGCCTCCCCGGGCTGGTGGGGCGCGGGATCGTGCATGTGCGGCGCGCCGGTGCCGGCTAGAGTAGGGTAGCTGGAAGGGTTGTGGCGGTGGAGAAGGGCTTGTCGGGTTGGAGCGGGCTAAGTTGCTTCACGTATAAATACTCACGAGGTACGGATTGTTCATGAGCGCCAATTCACCCCCGCTCAGTGCGTCACAGGACAACGCCCGCTGTCCGGCTAGAAGGTAGCCGACGTCGTGGATCGCTGAGCTGATTCGATTTGTTCACAGCAGTGAGGTCATCGCATTGACCAACTGTATATAAGAAGCAGCAGCATCACCGCGCTAAGGCTTGGCCTGCATCGTACCCCCCACCGCCATGGAAGTCAAGGAGTCGGGAGAACCAGATAACCAACCCACGAGGGCCGTGGATCAACGTAAGTCTTTGGCACGCCTTTGATTCGGGGCCCTCCCCGTTGACTTGACCTTGGCTATGTAGAGCCCAGACCGACCATCCCGCCGGTAGCCCCGCCAGCCAAGGGGAACCAGGATCCGGAAGCGCTAAATCCTGGTGTTACTCCTGGCGCTGACGCCGACCCCGCACCCAAACCATCACCACCTATCGTGACCCGACGTACGCACATTATGCCACTTTCGCGCTGCGCATGGACTAACTAGATGCCTGTATCCAGAACCACGCCCGATCTCCCCGTTGACTTTACCTTCGAAACGTGATTATTTGTTCCCATCTCTTCCTCGTCGTTGACGCATTATCAAACCGTTAACTACCTTCCAGCGCCCACGCACCCCGCCCAAAAGGCGCTCGACGTGCTCTGCTGCCCCTGCACCCTCCCCGTCTGCCTCTGCGACTTCCTGTGCTACACCTGCTTCGAGGGCGTGTTCGACGCGCGGGTGCCGGGCAGCTGCACCGCGTGCACGCAGGACTGCGTACCGTGCGCGTTCGTCAGCGATTTCACCGAGCGCGGGGGAGGCGTTGCGGAGCTATGAGTGGTGTCGGGGGCACGGATGTACGCGGATCGTGCTGGAGGTGGTGCGGGTGCCGTGCTGTCTGGTGTGTGCGGTGTGTGCGGGTTGTTGCAATATGTGTGCATGATGGGTGATCATGAGGTGGAGGGTGGGTGGTCGGCCGTTGGATTTCGTGCTCGATTGATTTGCCGCATGATCTCGTCTGTCTGTGTACTGAGGGGGAATGAAGAAGTTCGCATTTTCCCTGCTTTAACGCGATTGAATTCGGTTATACAATCTCAGCAAGAAATATACTTCATAGATCGTTCCCAATATCACGCAGCCATGTAGCCCACCCAACTCGTGAAACATATTGTCCTACACACCAAAAAAAATACATAACACCGAAAACCTTTCACACCAGGGTCCAATCACACCCCTCCCGACATCGGTGACAAAGGCACAGATGCCCCGGTCTTGACATAGGTTGACCCGGCCTGGCCGGGTAGCCCAGAGCGCACGATGATCAGCGTCGGCGCAATTCCCTGTCAACATTGAGGCTCGCGGGAGAGGAAGAAAGAAAGCCGTACAACGATCTGCCCGACGACGGCAAAGATGACCTACAGTCCATAGTCAACGATTAATGCAACTACAACGTGAATGAAGGGGAGCACAGCATCTACCGGTGCAGCGGATGCCCCGCGGGAGAAGATGGTGAAGTGGATGGACACGAAGAGCGCGTAGATGAAGCCCGATTCCAGACTGCAGCCCAAACCAAATGTAAACAATCATGAAATGGATATAAAATGAAAGTGAAGCCAACGGACATCGCAGAGCCGGCGTTGAGGTAGTTTCTCCGTGTAGCGCTGGTGAGCATCGCGCGCCGCTCGTACGCAGCCCATGCGACTTTGGAAACTGCCAGTAGTGATGTTGAGTTGAATAGAGAGGTAGCGGCGGATCGGAAGAAGGAGAAGAGCACACCGGTGAGAAGGGTAACGAACACGGCCGTTGTGAGCGATATGATCTGAAATATCCGTGCATTGCGCATGTAGCCGAAGACTGGAAATTATAATTACAATTCCAGTTATGTTTACTGCGGGAGGAATTGTGAGTTGGGCGGGCGCACCAGAGGCGGTAACAAGCAAGGCTAGAGGCGCAGCGACGATGGCTGGGTTGTCGTTCCAGATAACGTAGCAACGATAAATCTAACAACGCATCGGGCGACACGTCGAGCGAGAGGGTGTGAGCGTACCAGGAGCGCATCGGAACAGAGGCTTTGAGACAACATCAGCGGCTGGCAGGTATTGCGGAAATTCAGTATTCAAACGCACCAGCTGGTAACATATATGAGGAGCGAAGCAGTTTCTACACTGTCAAGCGGCATCCGTGTCTCGCCGACCACAACAGCAGCCTTGAGCGTCAAGACGAACAGCTGTGCGGTGGAAAGGCTGAACAGGGCGACCATAGCGCCGAGAAGTATGCCCTGGCGCTCTAGTTGGCGAATGCGGTTAAGGAGGATCTGCACAGCGCGCGCGAAGAGGATGATATAAAGACCTAGTAGAACGTTGTCGTGAGCAAATGCATTGAAATATGAATCGGACGCCAGCGCACCGTAAAAAAGGGCTCCAAACTGAGCCACATAGAATCAGTGTTTTTTTCGAATTAGAATAGGCTCAGCGGACCCAGATCTCGAGGATGTTGAGCCAGAGAAGGAAGGGCGTGCTGGCTGAAGGTTCTTGGGGTTGTCCTGGCATGAGCGGAAAGGGGAAATGGAGATAAATAACATGAACGAGGCGGTTTCAGACGATATTTGTATGCTACGGCTAGTGGCCACGCCGCCACGGTCAGCCACGGCCAAGCCACGGCCCACGGTTGGCACGGCGGCACGGCGTGGACGGGGACTCGGCGACAGTGCAGAGGAGTTGGGATTTGAATTGGCTGGCGGCACTCATTTCTCGATCATCTTGTAAAATCTTTGGTCCGTTGTTGTGAAGCGCGATGAAGCCAAGTTGCTAACTTATTTTTCGTTTCTTTGTGTTTTTTTAGTTCTACGCCGGCGAGTTTGAACGTCACGACGGACAGCTGCGACCGGGAGCTCGGCTAACGAGATACAGAGAGGCCCAGGGAAGATGATGTAGCTACTTAGTGCGTGTACATCGGGATAATTCCTGGAACCGGCGTTCCTGAGTGGGACCGTGCCGTGTAATTCTACCTACCTACCTACCTACCTACCTACCTACCTACCTACTAGTGCTAATGGCAGTAAGCACGAAGGAAAAGCCCGAGTGGCGGTGCACCATCACACAGCCACAATCGGCCTTTCTTCTCGAACCACCATGGACCTCGAACGCAAAGCGGATGTAAGCAAGCCCAAAGGTTGTACAAATCTACCTCAGCCCGTATTCTTACTGACTCTATCCAAAGATCCCGTCGCCGAGGCTGCGAGTGCAAAGATTTGGACCGTGTATGTCGCTGAAGCCGAGAAGTACGACAAAGCCTTGGTCGAAAGCTGGAAGAGCAACATGGAGGGCATGCTAATATTCGTGAGTTTGTTCTAAAGGTAAGCTTATTCCATTGACATCCCACAGGCGGGCCTTTTTTCTGCGAGTTTGACGGCCGTTTATCGTGGAGAGCTACAAGACCTGAATCCCGATGCCACCGTCCAGCTTTTGACGCAAATTTCAATGCAGCTATCTGCGTCTTCCAATAGCAGCACTCTCACTCCTTACATGATTCCTGCATTCACACCATCCACATCGGCTCTGGTGTGCAACGCACTGTGGTTCACCAGTCTGGGACTCAGTCTCAGCTGTGCTCTCGTAGCGACTCTCCTCGAGCAGTGGGCGCGCGATTTCATTCATAGATCTGAATTGAAATCTGCCCCACTCATACGGGCCCGTGTCTTCTCGTTCCTATACTACGGCCTGAGGCGATTCAGTCTGCATACTGTCGTGGATGTTATCCCCCTCCTTCTTCACGCTGCGCTTCTCTTTTTCTTTGCCGGCCTTGTCGCATTCCTTATACCTGTTAGCATCCCCATGGCGGTGATTTCTGCGGCCATGCTGGTCACCATGGCTGGCGTATATTTCATCCTCACATTCCATCCACTGCTGTATCTCGACAGTCCTTACCGTACACCGTTGTCCGGTCTGTTCTGGGGACTTTTTCGGCGAATTGAAAAAGGATGGCGTCGGCGTCATGGTCGAATCGCTCCAACCGCCGAGGCAGGGATCCCAGACGACGAGACCCTCACTCAGGAGATAATCCGCACGGCCACTGACGAGTTCTCGGAGACAAAAGCCTCCAGAGACGCGCAGGCACTCACCTGGACTGTCAGGTCTCTTTCTGATGAATCGGAACTGGAGCCCTTTGTCGAGGCCATTCCCCGTATTTTGTGGGCGCTCGGTATCCAACGCGACATGTATGCAGCACACTTTCGAGAATTGGTTTTCAATCCGGATGTCGCATTGTACTCGCGCATCAGAGGGCTCCTTGACAGTTGCGACACGGGACTCCTGTCATTTGAAGCCCGCAGACGTCGTCTCATTCTCTGCTATCAGGCCTTGTGGTCTGTCGCAACCTTGTTCGCGTCTCCTGGGCCCAATGGCCAACCACTACCCTTCCCTGATCCGTCGCCATTACCGACGCTCTACTCGCCCACCGGACACGCATATGACAATGAAATCCTCAAGGTCTCTGTCTCCGCTGGGGTGTTAATCGAGTGGATCCACTTCCAAACTGCGAAATGGGAGCTCACAAACTTTCTACGAAAATCCGTTGAATGGCATGAGGCTATTCGTAGTGGCCACGAACCAGATTTGTCACCACTCACCAAATTGATTGCAGACCTTGCGTTGCGCGACGAGTATGGTTTCCCCTACCTTGGCGAGATCCGGTCGTATCGCTACCCCCCACCGCAAAAATGTGCTGTCAGGATGATTCCCCACCTCCTCGAAACCGTCGACTTCATTCTGAGCTCGACTCCCTACAATATTTGGTCCGCATACATCAGGCATATTTCTGTCCTGAACACCCTACCGGCGTACTTCAAACAAAATCTCGAATTCATCCAACTTCCCCCTACGCCTCCCCCGACCTTTCGATTTACCCTGGAGTCTCTCCTTTCAGCCATTGTTCCTCGTCAACTGGAAGAATTCAATTCCAGTGAGGAACCCGAATGGATGGACACCCTCCTTCAAGCGACGGAGTTGATACCACTCTCTCTGAAGCAGGTCATGACCGACGTCGACCATCCCCCCCTCCCGGATAGCATCATCCGATACCTACGCAATCGTAAATCGGACCAGGCTGTCTTTGACTCGGTTGGCATAGTCCATATAGATGCAGTCTGGGCGGCTTTCGAGCAAGAATTGCGCCGACCCCTCCGTACTTCAAAGTCAGACATCCTCGCGGCCTTCTGGCGGATCGCATTGTCTCCCAAAGCTTATATGAGCGGAGGGACCGCTCTCGTTCAGCGCATTCATGAGACTGCATCCTCGCACTCCCCTTCTATCACCACCTCCGTCGTGGCGCTGGTACAATGGCACTATTTGCGCGCCATTCATTGCGGACAATGCGATGCGGATTGGACAGACCCGATCTTTTTCGGCGAGTCCGTGTTCGGGTCTCTCAGGTCCGAGTTGGATTTGTCGACGAGGCTGGGCACCGATCCTCATGAGCTGACCGGGCGAGCAGTACGCGAGGATGTCAGGCTGTCTACTTGCATCGCGGAGGCACGATATTCACTCGTCGCCTCCTTCCTCGAATCCTGCGCCGGTTCCGCGGATTACCCCTACGAAGCGGTCAAAACGCTGAAGGGGTTACACTTATTCCAGGACGGTCCGCTCTCCATCAACCCAACTCACCAGATCCGCCTTGCGCACGCGATACAGGCTGTATTCCACAGCCCCCGTTGCAGCGAGCTGCGCACAGCTGTCATCCACTCCGATATGTTCGCCCCTGCTCTTATCCTTTCCCACGTCCCAGGGTACAGCGCTGTGACCTATTGCCCATGGCTGCACGACGAGCTTGCGCGGAGAACGGTCGGTGCTTCGCTCGCGGCGTTTGCAGAGGACATATCTGCCTCTGCGGACGCAGCAGCGGATTGCGCCCTTGTCCAGGCAATCCTCGATAAATTGGAGCCTTTGAATCCGCCTGAGCCAGGGATCCAACCCATTCGTATGTTTCGTCCTGTCTGATTCTTGCTAAATACTCTGAAAGTGCTTGTTTGTCCAGCCCCACCCGCTAATGAGGCGGAGACTGCGGATTGACCACGATTAAGTATGTGAGAACGGCAATGGTAGTTTGGGTCATGTAAACTGAGGGGTCATGTGATCCTAAGCGCTCGCGCGAACCACTACAAACATGGACAGACATAGATCGATGAATCATTTTCGGTGGCCCACGGCGTCCACTTCATCTCAGGTGGCCACGACCCTGCGTCAACCGGAGATTCGCAGTCCGAATACTCGCCAACTTTGACGCTCCGCATGGGTTTCCGCTTCTAAGGGACATTATTAACAAAATCTCTCAGGAAATTGCGATGGCTTTGATTATCTGCAGCTATATCGGCATGTTCTATGGTGCTGCCATGGATCTAATTTGCATTTTCTCAGAGTTATCCGAGCCCAAATCCCTCGATTACGCGTTTCGGAGGCACACCCCCAGTTGTGGCGTGTGTCCGCTAGACGTGATCCCCGAAACCAACCCGAATCCCGTCGCAAAGCATACCGCCGTCAGAGCGTTCGAATCACCCCGTCTCTTCCAAATTTTGACGCCACAGATGAAATTTGAGCGCCTATCTCTGCCGCGTCCCCGCAGCGCGTCGGGCGCGCCCATATGCGCGGCCCCACCGCCACGCGCCCTGCGCGTGTATAGTCGGGCTTACAAAGTCTCCGTCCGAGTCGCATTGGCTCATCCCCGTGATGGTCGGTCCAATTTCACCCCCGCCCTTCACCGGGTCCCCCACCCGCATCAGATGTCACATCGCGAGTTTCAATTCAGGGATATTGGGATAAAAGCCACGGAATTCGCGAAGTCAATGCATGTTGCCCCCCACACGCACACCCTTTTCCCCCCTCCACTTGAACCTCCGTACAACGGCTGGCGCGCAATTTTCCTTTGGAGACCGCCACGCACCACAACGCTTGATCGCGGGCTGGTTCTCCCTCGATATCTTTTGTGTATGGTATCGGGGGAGAGGTCCTCGTCAAGGTATTATCTCATTCTCCGGACTTACTCCAAAACCTTTTGCTGATAGAAATTCACAGCCGCTTGTCGGTAGTGGCGGTCTCTCTGGTGAATTGCCGCACACCGCGCTACGGACGGCTCGCGGGGCACACCCGTGTACACCAAGGCCAATCGCGGCGGCCTTGTTAACGCTCTGGACCAGTGGGCCCCGACATTAACTCCACGGACGTCAAGCCTTCGCCCCCACGGCGTGACGATTCTGCGAATATGGAAGCAGAAGAACAGAAGAGTTTCGTATCGCACGCGAAAGTGAGTAAAATGAGCAGCCCGCTTGGAGACATAAATACCGGGTCCGCACTTACAGGTAGATGTGCACTGTCCACTGCCCGAGCGTCCGCCCGAGAGATGCTCATAAGCATTAAGGATCCCGAGCACGTCCCCGAGCCGTTGGAATCCGGTCGGTTAACTGAGTAGCGCAGGTGTGGAGCACATGCCCTGAATTTAGGGTTAAGTCCAGGCACCAACCAAGAACGCAATTCAGCCTTTGATAAGTCTGATTCCTCGCTGGAAGTAGGCGAACCACACAACTATGCTGGAGCTGGAGTCTTACTCCTCCAATGTGAGTTGAACTCGCGAAAACAACGGATGAGCGTGAGTTTTCCGCTCCGCCTAAATTACGATTCATCGAGCGCATAATAGACAGGGATTCCCCAGGGCCAGAAGACGAAGCACCAAATGAAATCGAACGCGGTGTCAGATTCAAACCAACCATTCAAACGTACCTTACGTACGCGCGTGAGAATCTGTTTGTGGTCCCATCCATTGCCGACAATTCACTTCGAGGTCGAATTAAAACGGATGATGGCAGTACAGTACGAGTACATAACGAGATGATACAAACGAGCGGGAGAATGTACCTGGTACCTAAAAATGTTCGCGCGTAACGACTGCAAGTACTTACATGGATGGATGGCAGTGTTCGAAAGAGCGTGCGTGGTTGCTATGTCAAATGCGGATGAGCGACGTCGCGTACGTCGGTGGAAGTGGAGGCTCAGTGCCCATAATTCCGCAGGCGTCGATCAGCTGTTCCCGCAGGTTGTCCGTCTGAACTTGGTTCGCTGCGGGTAGGAGAATAAGTATCGGCCCAGTCACGAAGGAGTGCGATTTCAACCTACATTTGCACGGCCACAAGGCATTTAGCACGTCCACGACGGCGAGAAAGTCCTTGGCAAGCTCAACCGCATCCCCGAGCGCCGTGTCGTGTGTCCAGATCTGCATGCACCTACATAAAGAGTTTGAACAGATCAGTGGTTGGCAGAAAACCACATCGAAAGCGGTTGACTTACACGGAGAACTGATTTAAAAACCAACTGACCTGGAACGGCCGGCGCGTGAGCTGATGTCCCTGCGGCCCGCCGAGCTGGTACGTCGCCAGCTTGACCCTTTTCATGACACAACTTTGGTAATCAACTGCAAATAGTAGTTCACATAAATGGACGGCATGATTGGACACGAGCGTACTCACTCCAATGGCGTGCCTGCTTCCGATTGAACAGCGGTCCGGGCGTCGTGGATATCTCACGGCTAAGCCCTTGCATCCTACACACATGGGGAATGAATGAACGAATAAAAATAAATAACGGTACGCCCGGCTCCGGGGAACCGCAAACAAAACCCACTTGCGCAGCGCCTGCGTGACGCTCATACGTGTGCTGCAAATGAATACCCATCATGAGTCTCTGCAGAGGGGAGGGAGGATTCAAGTCGTACTTGTAGATGTACTCCTGACACAGGTAGGCCACCCCCGTCTCGTAATTACATATGTGCATCTCCAGCGAGTCCTGGATCGCCTGCGCCTCGTTCCAGGACTCCTGCAACGCGTCTGCATCCACCTCGGTTTGATGGGGCGCATTCGGTCCGGGGGTCAAAAGTCGATTGCAGAAGTTCCACAGGAGGAGGCTGCGGCAGTAGAGCGCCCACACGGACTCCTTGGGTGAGGGTGAGTTCGGCGAGCAGTACGTGGGGGAGACGCGATCGATGATCTCCCCGGGGAACAGAATCGCGTACTGCGAGAATATAATACGCGCAAGTCAGTAGTGGTGCAACTTTATCACGAAGAGAGGGTGACCGACGTTGGCAGGATTGCTCAATTCGAGGACGGGCATTTCCCGGTCGAAGGCTACGCACTGAATGAGGTAGCTCGTCGCCAGGCTCAAGGCGCTCCACGAGAGCCTCCGGCACTCCTCGTTGCGCACCTCGATGGCGCTCCACGCCGGGTCCCATCGCAGAGGCAGCGACCATGTCTGAGTGGTGTCCGCTGGGGAGGAGCCGGGTGGCATGCATGTACACTTCCGATCGTAATGGTGCGGACGGTATGGCACAGTGACGATGGGAACGCCGTTGTTGAACCGCGAGACAGCTTGCTCTCCGACATCAATCGTCGACACCGAGAGGGTCTGCAGAATCTGATCCAACACGCGGAGTGCAGCGGCGACGCGATCCGGGTGGTATTGCGGGTGGGCCGATGATTCATAAAGAACCAGGATCTGCCACACGAGATAAGATGTGACGTCAAAAACCTACATCGCCACTCACCAAAGCGGCTTCTGCAAGGGAGGCGTCGATCTGTTTTGGGAAATAGATAAGATTAGATTAACTGCGGGGTGTGCCTGGAATAATTTACCCAGCCACTCCCGCCCGACATTGCGATGCTCAGCGCTGATTGCGCATTCTCTCGCAACCAGGCCGCACGTGTACGCCCATCTGCACCCCTCTCGGTGTCGCTGGACCTCATCAGCTCCGCCATCGCGAGCCCCGCGAGAACGAAAGCAGGCTGGATTTTGAGGCGCTCCTCGGGATCCCACAGCATGTCCAAGAAGAACCGCAGGTTGAGGAAACAGAGCCAGTGGCCGGTGTCTGAGAATCTACAAAAATACACATTAGTATACAAAAGCAACCTTCAAGCTGGATGGCGTGAAGCACAGATAGGACAAGTCAGCGACAATGTCGTTTAGCCTGCATGAAATGCGTTTAAATCCATGTTGAATATTTTTGAAGGAAATATTAGACACGAACGCATATTGCTCCAAGAACAGAGCCCACCAGGCCCGCTGGTTCGATTCCACAGCTGGTGTCGAGGGAATGGGGAATTTGCGGTGCGGCGCGTTGAGCGGGACGGCGGGGGGCGGTTGGAGGAAAGGCGAACGTGGTTGTTGTTTGACTGTTACATATGGGCTGGACGCAAATGGCTGATACACGGGACTACTTGTGTCCGAATGAGCGCTGCGCGATGACTGGGGATACTAAAATAAAATAAGGTTACACCTGCATAAAGGAGGAACCGGAATACCTTGTACAAGTCCGTCGTAATGCGGAGGGGGGCTGATGCAGACGCGGATGGTAGGGGATGCGGTTGTATTGCCCGTGGTTGGCTGTTATAAGGCGGGGACACTGACGATGCGGCCGATCGCTTCCGCGGTGTAAGCGGCTTCTGCGCGGTGTCTTTCATCGCGATCGAGGATTCTCCGGAAGCAGATAATGGAGATTCAGCTGTCGAGTGGTCGGCGTCGACTCCCGCACTGTCAGTTGAGGATGCGGCCTTGCGCTTGCGCTTCAACGGAGGGGGAGAGGATCCGTCCGTAGGCCGTTTTTTACACGACCGCTGGCGCGTTCCTGGCCGCCTATCAGGTCTGGCACAGGGAGTCAGAATCTGAAACAAAACTGCTGGACAGAAGGGCGGGCAAGTAAAGCTTCACTTACCCCCGGCGTTTCGGTGCTGCATCATATACGCAGTCGTTCTTCCGTCGGACGCAGTTGTTGCAGGACGGCCGATTCGAGTCGCAGCGGATTTTCCGCCCACGACTATGGTAAGGTGAACCGCATCGAACACCGAGTTAATTATCGGAAGGCAGATGATATTCCAGCGTTGGTGATGAGGGGGGAATATGGTTAGATGAAAGAAAGGTGAGCTGACAGAATTCCGTTTGAGATGTCAGGAGTACCAACGCACCAAGGTCGGCATGCTATGACAACTGTCGATATCTCTCTTGATGTCCCTCGTCTGGAGGTAGCGTCCACCAAAGGGGAAGATGATGGATTGTTCGTCCTAGTGCTGCCAACCGGCACACCCGAGCGATACGGGCTGTCGTACGTAGAATATTCGGCAAACAGCTCCGAGGCGTCCATTCGCGCTGCAGAATGCGACAAGCCCATCGAGAGACGAGAGCCTGACTGGTCAGGTGGGTCCATCGCGAAATATACATGGTTACGGCCAAACGAAGGCTGGCCGGCGAGCTCTCCACTATGTTCTGATCCAGAAGTCGCGCTCGTTGGGCTCGGGACTTGTGCGAGGTCGCCCGGTCGAGTAGCAACACCTTGCGCTACGTATATTGACGTGGGATACTGGTACTGTGCCGCGACGGCCGCGTAGAGGATGTGCCCGTCGTCTTGATAACGGACTACAGAACAGAAGGGCTTCCAGTGAGATCGAGTCGGGATGTGCGGAAAGAGTACGAGCCGCGATGGTAACAGAAACAAACTTACATCGACTACTGTTCCCGTCCCCGTCAGGTGCGTCAAATACGGGTGATTCAAGGTCGCTGTCGCTGTTGTACTGTGAGGCGGCATGAGACGCGATCGCGCGTGAGGGAGCCTGGGCGATGTAATTGTCTCGATTGCTGCGCCCCATTGAAGGGGGAGGAAGAGAGTCGAGGGTACAGACCTGTTCTGGGGCGTGTAATCCGCACAATTGCCACGCGAGATGGTTATACAGGGTCCGACGCCGGCAATGATGAGGAAGCCTGAGGAAGCCTGAGGAAGATCAAACTGAGATCAAAAATCACACACATATCAAAGAAGCAACTGGGCCACAACGAATACGAAAAAAAAATGAGCACCGAGAATCAGCCGTGGATTTCGGGCTGGAAGTGTTGGAAAAACGGCAGATTTTTCCACAAAAGTTGGACAAATGACCGGCAAAATCTCGGTTGGCATCTAGTTCCATATTGATCTTGGCGTGTTTAATCTAAACCTGAAAGACCCCGTGTCAGTGCCTGGCCCCACGTGTTACGCGCTGTATGTCGGGAGACGCTGTCCGTCCTGTTGGCGCTGTCCGGGCATTGCTGGGATCGTGGCAAACAAAAGACGCCGTGCCTTTCTGATTTACCAAATATTTCGTTATTGGTGGCGTCATCCGAATAGGCGAAATGAGACGTCGTTATGGAATCCACCAACGACAGATCCATATTTTCGGGTGCCCTCTGCCTCTTCAATCCTCCGCGCAATATTTTAGGCGAGAAATAAGGTTTTGTGCCGTTTCTTACAATGACCACATCGGAACACAGTTCGTTCAATTTCCGCAGTCCGAGTCTGACAGCCCTTTGTGTGCAGTCAGTAAGAGGGAGCCCATTCTCAATCTAGGATCGGATATTAGCATGTTTTCTGCTCTCGTCAACCAACTCGCACCGGATATTATTTGTTCCGCGTACTTTGGCTTCGACGGTCGTCCCCGTCTTCGACGTCGCCCAGTGTCCTTAGTTCCCCGAACTTGCGCCTAATCTCCTCGGGTCGTCTTCGAGCGCATGTACCCGGCGAGGCGCCTGAGAAACAATCGCCGCTTTCACCCTTACCCTTCACCGCTTCTCCTTCTCCTTCATTTTGATGTCTTTGCCGCTTCGGCTTCCATAGCAGTCAGCAGCGTTATTTTGAAGGGGCATGCACAGTTTGGCGCGGCGCACCGGGAGGTGTTCCCTGCCTCCCCTGCTCACCCCGGTATCCTTCCTAACTTGCGGCATCAACGTCGGAGTGTACGCACCACCCATTCAAGTATATAACTGTTTCAGGAAGTTCCGAGACGAGAAATGATCGTCTTCCCTTCGCATGAAACGCGTTCACACCGGAAGTCGGTCAGCCTCCACGCGAGCGAGGATGACATCACAAATGCATTCAGAGCCCCGAGTTAGTCTCCGAAAATATTCAGCGACGTCAATGCTCCAGTGGCGGGCTGAGCGGAAAAATGGACTTGCCTCGCCGAAACCGCGTGGCGCTGGGGCGACGACGAGTTTAGCCGCTCCACGTGGGTGGCCTCGAACCCGAAGTCCATAGATATGTATTCTGGTGAAGGAAATTGATCGCAAGGGAGGAATAGGAAGGATAATCTCATACCGAAGAGGTGGAAAGCTTCCCGCAGACCCTCCTCCCTACCAGCGAGCACATAGGTCTGCATGCACCAGAGTCGGATGTCCATACGAATCACAGGAAAGAAGCAAGCAAGTCCTTTGTCTGGTCGAGCAGGAGAAATCCCCATGTCTTCACCACCACTCCATGAGTACTAAATTTGGCGGAGTGTCGGAAGAATAGAATTATGGCTTCGGATCCAGCCAGCCACAGCGTTCCGGGTATTATGCGCCAGGAGGACTGCTCACAAGAACAACGCCGGACCCAGGTCGGATGTGATTCTGTCTGGTTTTCTCGGAGGCAGTAAGAATTTCAGAAGAATATAATAGAGCCTCTGCCGTGATGGGGAACATGAAACCCCGACGCCATTGGATGGGATTGGATAGAAGCGTTGAATTGCGGTCGATCCCTTCCCGCTCGCCGCTTGGGAAAACAAGTGAAGCGGGATCATCCGTATGCATGCACGATACATGGACGAATGGATAGTGTGCGCGCTTCCAGGCATCAACTTGAGACGCCTGCACACGCGGCAGGCCAGGACCGTGATCAGGGAGGGACGCCGCAAGAACCAAATGGGATACCGGTCGTTGCAATTGGTACTAGATAAAACTGGTCCTTGGGCCGGAGACGCGTTCAGAAATCAAGATAAATGCAATTGTAGTCCCAAAAAAACGCAGGATATACAAAACCGCAAGAAACGCATTACCATTCTGCAAATCAAAGGATTCGACATTCGATTACCCAACGATTACCGCTGAATCATTCCACGACCAGCGAAAAGATGCCGATGAACGGTAGGAGACTTGCGAGATCTGGGCACAAACCGAGATAGGGCAAGTGTATTGTAATTGAGACCCTTTTGACGGCCAGTGGGGACATGGTGAGGTTGAGGGAAGGAAAGCGTGCCGGTGATAGCCGGCCCAAAAACACGTGGTGACCTCGGCATTGCGAAATTTAGACGCTTGATAGGCGTCCGAGGTTCTGCATGCACAGAAAGGCCGGGCGAAGGCGAACGGACGTGGGAAGAAACGAAATTCATTTAATATCACTTACGGTATTCATATTGAACAGTTCGGAGAATTACGAGTTCAGCATGGGACCTTAACTTGAAGGAAACCTACCGCAATAAGATACTCGACAAACAACGTCCCCGTCGCAACAGCTATCCACTTTAAAATATGAGACGAGGCCCCCCGTTGCAATAAAAAATTGCAGGCGCGTAAACGTCGAGGAGATCAAATCTGACATCAGAGTTAATAAGTATCTCATAGGCAGACGCTATAACAAAATGAGCTCGCAAACTCGTGTACATCGAAGTTCATAGATTCATAATTGACAGACCGTGGTGAAAAGTGTTTTGTGAAAGCCAATTCACTGGGTAATTGACAGGAAAAATTGATGAAATATCTTACTGATAGCTTCATGACCATGGGGAATGAAATGAGACCGGTGTGCGCGTGTATGAAGGGCCCGCCCGTACGCCATCTCCCTCGTAGAGCTAGCTTCTCATATACGCCCAGGTCATCCGCTGCACCGCACCGAGCATCTGCGGGCTTTCGTCTTGCAATTGCGTCTCGGCCGTTTCCCAGCCCTAGCCCGTGTTTCCCGCCTTTCAGCCACACCAAATCCTTGGCGCCGGGCGCCATGGCGTACGCATCGGGCGTGCCAGTCGGCGCCGCGGACGGTCAGGTGCGGTCCGGCGTCCTCGTCGCCGCACACCACGAGCACCGGACGCTCCATCTTGCTGAAATCAGGCCCTTAAAAGGGGAGTCGAAGTGTCCTGCCCGTCTGGGAGAGGTCGGCGCCGCCGTTCCCCACCGGTCAGGCTTGCACCACGTCGTGCCGTCCCGCGGGTCGGTGTTGCCGGCGCCGAGGAGGCTGGCGACGGTCCAGGAGCCGGCGGAGTGTCCTGCGACCGCGATACTACGCGAGCGATGGAGGCGGCTCTTGAGGCCGGGCACCGCGGCTTCGATGGCGTCGAGTTTGTCAAGGATGTGCATCGTGTTGGTCGAGCGCTCCTGCCAGAATAGCTCCTGGCCCGGGGGCGGCGTGAGGCCGAGGACCTTGGAGGAGTTCAGATGTGTCGGCTGCAGCACGGCGAAGCCGTGCGCTGCCCAAAAATCGCAGAGCGGGGTGTAGCCATTCATCGAGGAGAGCCAGTTGATGCGCCCTTGGCCATGTGCCAGGAGGACTATCGGGAGCGCATCTCCAGTCGCAGGCACCGTTACGCGCAACTCTAGATTTACGGCGCGTTCTGGGGTGGAGAGAATAACGGGGCTGAAGGAGATAATGGGCGTCGCATCGGTGACGGGGATGGCTGCAGCAGCTCCAATGAGGCGGTGGTTGTGAGGATGCTCTCTAACGATTCTGTGGCACATTTCTCTTCAACTCTCCGTCTTTATATACAGGGGTCGCGATCGGATTCGCGCGTCCGAATGACGCGTCTAAGCGTCGGACAGTCTTCCGAGCATTACGTACACACAATTTGCTCTCCCGGATGGCTCTCGGAGTAGTCAGCGGGTCTTACTACGTTGTCAATTGATACAAGTTCGAAACCAACTTGGAAGTAACTCGAAATCACTTGCAAACGCAAGTCCGCTAGTATCGCCGTCAACACAAAATTACAATGCTCTGAGAGCGCATTTCAGGTGCACATACTGGTTGGCGCTATAAAGAAAAAATAGAAATCGTTTTTAAGGGGCCGAGGAGATGTCGAGATTCCAGAGTGGATTTCGTTTGGCTTCAGACAGCCAACTGGAAACTCTGAACCAAGACGGAATACTTACTACTCAACGTTCAACCATGAGCGGAGAGGCACCGCGACGATGGCAGTGGCAAGGCTGGTGTCGGTATCCGCGTCCGCGGAATTGGCCAGCGTAGTCTGGTCTTGGTGCATGCGGTGGAGGCGGTGACCAGACTCCGCTGGCCAATCCCGGGACGCGGATACCGACACCAGTCTTGCCATTGCCTCAGTTTCATGAAGAGATACCGGAAGATAAGAGAAGGGAGGTGGGGCGGAGAAAAAGGGACGGGCGCATGGCGACGGAGAAAGGAGGCCGTCCTAATGTCAAGTAGCAACGGATATATTGCGAGAAACAAAGAAAAAAGCACGTACCGTCATAAATACCATTTTAGCTCTGCGCCTAATCCATTCCCACTACGCGCAGTACAGGCAGCGGTCAACTGAGATGGACTATAAGCGGTTGCGCGGTGGAGTATTGCACGAATCGGAGGAGCTTGGAAGCGTGCAGTGGGCGATATCGGGAGGGCGGATGGCTTTAGTGTACCAGATGTCGACGTCGCAGCAGCAGCGCAAGACAGAGGGGGAGCCAATAAGAGCGAGCGGCGCGGCGGCGGCCCTGTGTCTGCCCGAGGCTCGTTTGGCGGTTCCGCCGGTTCGGGAAGACGCGGTGGGCGGGATGGTGGATCCCGCTGACCAGATAATCGTCAGCGATGAATGCCCAGAAACGATGAAGAACAGCGCAGAAACTAGGAAGATTAGAGAAAGAATGAATGATTGAATGCACCGGGCACCTGCGCGCGTTGGGAAGAGATGATGAGGGATCGCGGCTCTCTCTCTCGTTCTGGTGCTGCTCTTGCTTTGCTCTCGGGCGTAGCACTTGACTGGGCTCCAGCCCAGATACCACACGCACTCCGCTTCCGTGCCCACTACTCGTCTCAAATACTCTGTCTCGGAGTCGCCTCTGAAAACTCAAGCTGCTGCAGTCAAGCTGCAGTGGATCCGATCTATTCTTAATCCTGGTTACCCGCCGTTCGGGCTCGCGTCTATTCTAGGGGCTTCCAGCTTTACGATTCCATCCCTTCCCTGAATAAGTATGCTGGAGCCGCGCCGTCTGGTCGTAGAGAGAAGAGAGAAGGATGATGTCCTAACATGCACAAACAACCCAAAGCGCCCGATCCGTCATCTAAGTAGTCGACGCTTCCTTCGCGCTGAGTTCTTTTCAAAATCACAGCGCCGGTGCCACAATCGATGTTCTACTGCCATCCCTACGAATCGCGATTGTGGCCTCCATATTCTTTGAGCAAGACTTCCTCGTGAGAAGGCCGGCCAACTTTGAAAGGCCGGCGCTATCATGCACTTCTACGAATCGAATCGCTGTGGACGGCGATCTAACAACTTCAATCTAGTCCCCTACGTTCTCTGTCCTGCCCGCCGCTCACGAGATGGTCCATGTGTGTGGGTGCCCGGCGACGAATTACCACGGCTTCTCGATGGTGAACAACCCGCCTCGACCTTTGCGACAATAATTATAATTTACGATATACCAACAGCGCTCGTTCTGCCTCCGAATCCGCCGGCGAATCCATCCATCCTGTCTCAGCTCGGCATATTACATCGATATTCTTCCTGTCCATCTCGGCGACTCCGGTACGATACTACGAATTAAATTCACAGTGCACTCCCAGCTATTCACTCTTTCACAGATCTGCGTGTTCGCCGTGCTCTTCCGACATCCTTCCATTCCATGGCGGCAGTCTGCCTGAAATGAAATGAAATCAAAAGTTCAGGTTCCTCCGCTCTCTCACACCCGCTGCGCCAGAAGGCTGGGCTTTCATAGAAGCCGGCGGTTCGATATCGATCAGTGCATGTCGATCCTACGATATCGGCGCGTTTTCTTCCTCTTTCCCGGATCGACCCCCTCGACGATCTCTCAGCGCGCCGGCGTCTATATCGGGCAGATCGCACCGGAAATTGAATGGCTACGTTCCATACACTTACCTGGGTTCGTCGTTCGTTTCCGTTTAGACCGGGGATTCTATCGATGTACTCTATTTAATCTCATCAACTGTGCCAAATGTGCTATCCCGCAGGCTATTCGACACGTCGAGTGTCCGAATATTAAAGAAAATCACTGTGTGTACACGCAGCGGCCTCGCGAGCAAAAACTTCACGGGTCGGGTATGGTACGGGTCACCCGTACCCGACCATACACGGGTTTACGGGTTGATCCCTGCGCCAAAACGCGCTTACGGGACCCGGCCGTACGGGCCTCAAGCACACCCGTAGCAACCCGTACCGTACACGGGTCTGCCCGGAAATACCGGTACTGTACCCGTTTATGGGTACGGGTCTACGGGTCGCAGCCCTATCGAGGACGACGCCGAGCTGTATGAGGCGATTGTGGTGAGTGTCAGAACATGTGTCTTCCCACAAGCGGTACTGTGCTATTTCAACTCTATATCTGCAACCGCTGAGTCGAAATAGCCTGAGTTGACTCGAGTCTCGTACTGCTTGGTCGTCCAACGGTCGTCTCACTCTCGCACAATATTTTCTGATGCCGCAGACGCCAAAGGCGCCACCGACAAAGTAGCGCATTTACTGATGCATTAGGTCCTGTGGAACCACTATGGATCGGATTGCAGAAGCCGCGAGCCGGGTGAGTGGCAACAACGAAAGAGGCAGCAGGCACCCACATGAAAGTTGTTGTAAGTGTAGTTAAAGGCAAGTAATCGTTCGGAAGATATAAGTATGGCAAGTTTTTTATGAAAATGGGCTTACACCCACGCCTATGACACGGTGAACGGGCCAAGCACATCGTAGTCAGCGTGCAGCGCGGTGACCATGTGGTACACATTCTTGAACACAAACACATCCATGGCGCCGAGTACACTGAGCCAGTGTGAGGCGACGCGTTGATAAGCAGGCTATCTGGCCTTGCCTGGAATCTTGCTAATGTTGGGATTCCTGTGCATTACCAAGTTAGATGTACATCTCCAGGATTAACATGAGTCCTGCTTAATCCCATCACAACAGTCTTTGCATGCCGTTTAGTCAGGTGCTCTCGTTCAGAGTGCTTGATTAAGGGCTTCAACCAGTTGAATTGAAGTATCTGTGTCCCTTTTCTACTCCTTCACAACTTTTGTGAAGAAGTCTAAAATGCATGAATACTCGTCAGCACATCTAAGCTTGTGCAACCAGGGGGAACAAGGATGTGGATTCGGTTAATGGTTGTGGCTTGTACTGCTGCATTCCACTTGTCGGTCCATGTTATCAGCAGTACTCCAGCTGTAGACAGACCGAGGCAAAGCCTTTCAGCATAAATACACCTTGAACTCGGCCCAGGCGTTCTTTGGGTTCACCACGAAGATTGGCCCAATCACGGCCATTACATTGAACCCACTGTTGATCGTGGGTGCGCACAAGTTGTGCAGGTCCTCAATGTCTACAGGCATTGAACATAAATATGTGGATCATTAATGAAGATCGGGGACTCACATTTCTTCTGCAGCAAAACATCATGCTTGGTACCAAGTTGGGTGATGTGGCCAGCCACGAACACGTCAAAGGCAAACGTGAGCAGCACGCTATGCACAACAGTCCACCCAGGGATAAAGTCTGATATCACGAGCTCTGAGAAGGGCGCCAAGCTAGGGAAGATGACATCAATGAGCAGGGTGATGTGCTGCACCGGCGCGTACATGAAGAGGTTGCCCAGTGTGTGGTTGGGGCCATGGTACGATAGCTCAAGTGTCTGGTTGCACACACACAGTGTAGTTTAGTGCTGTCCATTAATATGATATGAAATAATATATTATTAATATATTCACAATAATACAGATATGATATGGCTACCAGGGCCACCTACATAATATTGATACAGGATAATATGATCTGATATGATATTAATATAATATGATACAGCACTCACCGTATTATCATATTATTATCATATTATATGACCATATGTGGTGCACTGAACCCCTCTACCCAAGTTCTGATCCTCACTCAGAAACTTGGAGCCATCGACAATTCAAGTTTGGCTTGACCTACTGGGATCTACCGCTCGGATCTTTGAGTTGCCGGTGCCGACAGTCACCCGAATGGCCAAGCTGACATCAAAAGCAGTGCCAAGAGGTTCAGATGAACTGTTTCTGCTGTTTTGACCCTAATGTGTTAATATGGTTCATGAAGTGGTGAAACGGACTGTTATACAAGCCTCACCCAAACCAGCAAGGGATCTGGTGTGCTGAAAGCGGTAGAAGCATATTATTACAGCTGTTTGAAGAAGTAATGACACTCATCAAATTTTGATAAATAAGAGCAAATTTGACTTCTCATTTTTTCGAGCTTATTGCCGGCTCAATTCTCAACGGATTTTCTCGAATATAGGCGCGTTCAAAAGCGGCGAGGCAGGGCTTCCAGCCCGTACCCTACTCGCAGGGTAGATTACATAATTTGTCCCAACATTCGGGCTGCCTGGTTTGAACCAGATGCAGCAATGGCCATATCTTCACCATCTGTCAACCAATTCCCAAAAATTCAGATGTTTCTGAAGGCTAGCATGAAGGCAATCACTAGTGTGTATTCCCAAAATGAAACATGAATGATTCTCACCCGTAAGAATGGAGTTACAGATCTGGACTGAATATCCATTCCCGGTAGATTGCCTTGTGGGGAAACCAAAAGGTATCAGACCCTACGGCTTTGCCCCAATCCTAGCTTTCAGAATCATGTGAATTTAGGCAAATCGGTTGACAGATAATGAAGATATGGCCGTTGCCACACAGGCAGCCCAAATGTTGGGACATACAAATTATGTAATCTATCCAGCGAGTAGGGTACTGTCTGGAAGCCCTGCTTCGCCGCTTTCTAACGCGCCTATATTCAAGCAAATCCGTTGAGAATTGAGCCGGCAATGAGCTCAACAAAATGAGAACTCAAATTTGCTCTTATTTATAAAAATTTGATCAGTGTCATTACTTCTTCAAACAGCTGTAATATATTGTTAATATATTATAATATATTAATACATATATAGATAATATAATACAGATACAATACAGCCTCAGACCCTATAATATGATATATGATATGCAAAAGTTTGTATTAATATCATATGTGGACAGCACTAGTGTAGTTATTCTCAAACATGACGTGTGGCAGCGGGCACAACGGGTCGTGTGGGGACCGTGATGCGAGCAGGCTGAGTGTCTCTGTATGCATTGAAACGGTGCACTTCTTATATGACTAGGAACAGCTAATTGATAGATATTGCAAACAAACACCCAAAACAACCAACCACAACCAATCTACCTCCAAAGATCTAAGTGCTTCTCTTTGTGAGTTCAGGTCCGGGCCATAGTATGCGACCAGCCAGGGGGCAACTGTTAGCACAATCAGTCAAATGCACTGGGTACCATATGCTGGTGTTTGGTTTTGATTGATGGCCGGAGCTATAGCCGCATTTGGCCACTGCCGTGTCTTGCACTCATTTCGTTGTGTCGCGCTCTTGTCACGCTCTACTGTACATGGAACTCAGTCTGAGCCTGAATATTCTCCCGATAAATGGTGTGCAAGAGCAGGCACAGTCTCAACAGGTTCAGAAGTGTCTGCTTCAGATAGACATACACCCAAGAAACTCAGAACAGGCCCTTCAGATTGAGTTATATATTTACAATGTACTATATTATGACCAAGGAACAATTTTTACCAGTTGTAGTGAGCCAAGGTGCCAAGTCCGCAAAACGCGATGTCGGCCAAATGCGGCCAAATGCAGTTACAGCTCCAGCCATCAATCAAAACCAAACACCAGCATACAGTACCCAGTGCATTTGACCGATTGTGCTAATGGTCACCCCCTGTGACCAGCAGGTTTGAACAAACACAAGTTTGATTTATAGGCTTCTAACAACACACTCTACAATGTACTAGCAATATGAAACTGCCAACAACAACACTGCTAGGAACCTAGGGATGGTCTGGGGGTGTGTTTATATGGGGTGGATACAAGATGGCTGGACCGCTAGGTCAAGAACACCAGGGCAGAGGTTTGTAGGTTTGTGAAAATCCTCGCCTTAGGCAACCTAAGGACTACTGAGGCTAACTTCAAGTCTCAAATGGCAAGACTCTTTGACTGCTGACCTATTCCTAAACCAAGAACAGGAACCTTTCCGCTTTTATCGGCACTAGCTCACTACAAGTGTCCAGCTAGCGACCCAACGCACTACAACAGACCTTCCATCTATATCAGGGTGAAGGAGAAGTAACTGACAAGTTATAGTAGAGGTGGGGGCACCTAGTCTGTCTTCTTCTTAATGGGCTCAAGCCAACACACAATCCACCTAGCAAGTGATTCAACACACTACGGCAGAGCTTCCGTCTTGTCGGGGTGAAGGCAAAGTCACTAGCACAAACTGCAGCTAGTTCTCGAAGAGAACACCCTTGTTTTATATGTGGAGGTCTAGGACCGGTGACACGAAATCCTCAACTTAGTCACTTGATGTTCCAGAGTCAACAGTCTACTGATTCCAATATAAAGACTACTACAAGTGAAGTTCGGTATCAACCTCCACTAGCAGCCTGAGTCCAGTAGCACCAGCTTTGTCCAAAGTCTGTGGTGTAATGTTCTTAGACCCTAGTCTGTTCTGTGCTCCCTTTTATACTACTAGGTTCAGGATACATGTGAAAAGAGAGCTGAATAATACAATAAGCAATATTAGATGATGAGAAATACGGTCAGCCAATGAAACAATTGCCATTTGGTTTTGGGACTGGTTTGGTATATGCCAGGTCAGCCTTGCTGACCGGCTAGTGTTCAACTGTGGGTATATCACTTGATCCTCAGCCCTCTGTCTATGCCGAGAACCACTTCTGGACCAACCGGCGATGTATCTGATGATCTAGGTCATCTCTTCTCTGTCAGAACATCAATCTATTACATCTAGACGACAAAGTGTTGCGACCAACATAAAATGGTCATAGCTCATTGGTCAGAACATCAATCAGCCCTCCAGTCATTGGTACAGCCTGTATGATTGTCCCTAGCTCTATTCCAATAGCCTGCTTGCTATTCCGTTCGCCCTAGCTGCCCAGATCGGGCACTAGCCTCATGTTTCCTCATCTCTTATGTCGTGGCATGTCTTTGTCAAAGCCCTAGCCGGTTGCTAGTCGGCTGTTCCGCTTATGGCCGCCTAGTCGCTTATCTAGAGATTAGATAGTACCACCGGGTTCTGCGCCAAGCTTCCTAGCTCAAGGTGTTATCCCCTAGTTGCACCTCCATCGTAGATATCCGTCTGCTAGACCTTTGCTAGCTCCATTGTAAGTCATCTCTGGACCACTAGAGTCTCCTAGGTAATCTCTCATGAATGTATAGGCAGTGGTTTAATCCCTGGTTGTTTGTACACTCAGCTAGCAGCTAGCACGTCACACTAGTGTAGCATCATGCTACAGTCAGCAGTTAGGGCTTGCTCTGACTCTCCTTTATATCACCTAACAAGTGGTCTGCACACTAGCTAGGATGCTAGTAACAACAGAAGTGCCAGTTGCTTCCCGTTGTATAAATACTGGTTATAGGAAATCACAAAATTAGCCCTAGATGCCGCACATTTATGTTACGCCGTTTCACTGCCATGCCCAAAGATGACACACCAATATCACCTGGAGGTCCAAGGCTCTGCGATTGTGGGATAGGTTTTATTGAGAGTCATGATGTCAGTTGCACTGCTTACACATGCAATATATGTCAGCAGGGAAAAAAATGAAATCAAAACATCTGCTGTGTCGCAATGTTGAAAACCTCTGTTGGAATCTATCTGAGCAAGCCATGTTGATGGATATTCGGGATAGGGCCTCTGAGCTAATCCGGCAAAAAAAAAAATCACCCTCTTTATAAAATTAAGCCTCTCTGTCTGTCTGAAGGTGTATCTCCATATGGTTATATTGCGCTGCCCAATCAAAGCACGGGCCACTCGGCACGGCAGCTATTAGCAGCATCTAATCAGCATGTGGAACTTCAACAAGACGTGCCTCCGCTTCGCTTCGGAAGGCACGGCAAATGGACAAATGATGAAATAGTTGCTTCATTAATGATCACAATTACAACACAGTTGTACATATCATTCAAATAAACAGTCAATGAATGAATAAACAATCAGGGATACGGCGAGGTCCAATGGAAAAGGGGAAATCTGCAGTGTTCAGTGAATCATACAGAGCCAAGAATTAAACCAGTGCCGAGGAAGAGCATATGAAAGAATTCATGGCAGGCAGAACTCCAAAAAGGCATTGAGATTCCTGCCGATTGGGAACCAATGGAGATACATGAGTTTACTCCAATCCTTTTGCACCCAAAATTCTCAGGGCACTTTGGGCTTCCGCTTTGGTGACTACCAGTCCCATTCCCTCGCACAAAGAGTGAGCTTTTGTGGCTATTTGAAGAAAATTCATGTACTTGTGCTCGACAAAAGTTTTGGCACCTGGGTTTTCAGCCATTTCTGGACGACTAGACCATATTTCTGCACTATTTCAAGTTTCAGATCATTCTTGAGGTACAATGCGCACATTTCTGAGATATTGATACCATCAAAATTCATTGATTGCCATCAAACAAGCAGGAACTTGCAAAATGTGAAATTTCAAGTCAATCAGATATTGTCTTCATAGAAATCTAAATTACCCAAGTTGTAGCCCGGGATGTTCTAGTGCATCTGGAAAGTTGAACCATGGAAAAAGATACAGCGGATCAGGCGCTATGGCCGCTGCAATGTGACAAAAATCACGAAAAATTGGCAAAATGCACCAAAATTGTCACATTGCAGTGGCTATAGCACCTGATCCACTCTATATTTTTGGATGGTTCGACTTTCCAGATGCATTAAAACATCCCGGGCTACAACATGGGTGATTTAGATTTCTATGAAAAAAATATCTGATTGACTTCAAATTTCACATTTTGCAAGTTCTCACTCGTTTGATGGCGCATCAAGGAATTTTGATGGTATCAATATCTCAGGATTGTACGCTTTTACCTCAAGAACGGTCTGACACTTGAAATCGTGCAGAAATATGGTCTAGTCGTCCAGAAATGGCCGAAAGCTCAGGTGCCAAAAATTTTGTCGAGCACGAGTACAATGATGTAATCCATTTATGGAGCACATATCCACTATTTTCGGCAGCCCTTTCAGATTGAAGGGCAGCCATATATCTTAGGGAACATATGCATGTACTTTGATTCAAGAAATACTACACATAGCGGCTGTAAAACACGCATTTCCAGTTACTTTGTATGATGATGAGTATTGTCTTTATTGTCTTTACCTTACTTCTATCTACATTCAGACGATCTCCATATTTACTATGAATACGTAAATTACTCTGAGTGTAGCTTCAGTTGATAATTAATGTGCTTTGCCCTCGCATTGCTCCATTGTCTGACTTCTATCCTCCTTCAACTTTGTGGCCAAGTTAGTTGGTGTACCCGCTTGCCTTCATGGTATCACTTTGCATCTGGACCAATCTGTCTGGCCTTATTCATCCGATGTCTGGTCATCCGGCCGCTCTACCTTACAACTGGCCAGTCTTCCGGTTCTCGTCTGACATGGATATAACACAGTGTGTTGCCATCTATCAAAGGGCACTGTGGATCTGATATATTACCTTTCAGTGCTTCTTACAGGTCTTCCTCCTGAGAACACAGTGTTCAATGTGTGAACACTCTTGAACGGATTATGTCTGACAGATTCAATGACTGTTTCATCTACAAACACCAAGTCAGGGCACAGAACATGTAAATATCTGGATTTTACACAACTTGGCACACCCAACTAATTTTTCACAGCCCTAAATTGGGCGCAGATGCCAAAATTTTGTTCTGGCTTATGTGCCAACTCTTTGTCTGACCCTTCTTCCGATTTCCTGGCATTTGAAATTGGTCTGACAGGCTCAATGCAAAGGATATGATCAAAGTTCAAGAAAACACCAATGAAAGCATTTACAGAAACTCTGGTAGAGTGGGAACAATAATTACTGATGTCTAGAGTATGCTTGAGGTGTTGGGAAGCATCTACTGAAGTCCTTGCATTATCTTCTCAGAACCATAGTAAGTTAGCTGTCAACAAGTTAGTTTTGTCAAGCATGGGAAAAGTAAAGTAAAGTTAGCCCCGCCAAGCCAAAGGGGCGATCAAAGTTCAAGTTAGCTCGCACAAGTTACTGTCTTCACTCTCACTCTTTTACCACAATCTCCTCACTGCTGCTGCTTGCCCTGCACTTGGCTCATGGTTACATGTACAGACTCACAGTAGTTTCCATAGTTGACCAAAGTCAAATATCTGGGCTTAAGAATTTTGATCGAAAGATTACTTCCGAGCCAATAGTGACTCAGTGGAGAAGAAAAATTGTAATTCTGGCTACATCACCCTCTTTATAATACATGTAAGTCTTCCCTCCTAAAAATTCGGTGTGCTTGAACAAGTGCCCACCCTCCTAGGAGGTGCTGAACAGAAACAAAGCCCTCAGTGCCAAATGGAGAAATGAAATGCATTTTCGCGTTTTCCTTTACATCACTGATTGCGGACGGATTATTCCGGAAGATTGGTATAGGTTTTGAGGTGGTCGGACCAAAACTCAGGGACTTATGAGGGAATCGGTCAGCACAATCAAAAACTTTCCAAAACGGAAATTTTTCGTTCACGCCCTAGGTTCCGACATTAGCTGTAAACATCTTGTGGTTAGAACCGGTTTAAGCCGCCATGGTTTGAACCATCTTCGTTCCAGTTTAAACCATCTTCAGTTTGAACCAAAGGCTTAAATCGGTTCAAACCACAATGGTTTACAGCTAATGTCGGAACCGAAGGTGCGAACGAAAAATTTCCATTTTGGGAACTTTTTTGTCATGCCGACCGATTCCCTCATATCTCCCTGAGTTTTGGTCAGATTACCTTGAAACATATACCATTCTTTCAGAATAATTCGTGTGCAATTAGTGATGTAAAGGAAAACACAAAAATGCATTTCATTTCTCCATTTGGCATTGGGGCCTCAGTTTCAGTTCAACACCTCCTCGCTGGGTGGGCACTTGTTCAAACACATTAAATTTTTGGGAGGGAAAGCCTACATGCAATATGAAGAGGGTGATGTTGCCAGAATTATGATCTTATTCTCCATTGAGACACTATTGGCTCCGAAGTAATCTTTTGATCAAAAGATTGTTCAACTCCCCGCAACCTCTTCAATATGGAACCAAAGTCAAACCTAAAACAGCACAGGACATCACATTTGATGTCTCCTTCAGGCTATACACTTGAATCATCCTAGTTATCCTTGTGCTGGCTTTCTTGGAGGTGGTATATCCGACAGCTCAGATTTGGATATAGTCTTTCTATGCATATTTTTGAGCCATTTGAGAGTCTGGGCTAAAGGAGACGTCAAATTCGATGTCCTGCATAGATTTAGGTTTGAATTTGGTTCCATATTGAAGAAGTTACAGGGAGTTGAACAATTTTGATCAAAAGATTACTTCGGAGCCAATAGTGTCTCAATGGAGAATAAGATCATAATTCTGGCGACATCACCCTCTTCATATTGCATGTAAGCTTTCCCTCCCAAAAATTTAATGTGTTTGAACAAGTGCCCACCCTGCAAGGAGGTGTTGAACTGAAACTGAGGCCTCAGTGCCAAATGGAGAAATGAAATGCATTTTCGTGTTTTCTTTTACATCACTAATTGCGCACGAATTATTCTGAAAGAATGGTATATGTTTCAAGGTAATCTGACCAAAATTCAGGGAGATACGAGGGAATTGGTCGGCACGACAAAAAAGTTCCCAAAACAGAAATTTTTCGTTCGTGCCTTCGGTTCCGACATTAGCTGTAAACTACAAGGCTTAAACCACAATGGTTTAAACCTCACTGTTTATATGGCAGGGCCAAGGGGCGGTTTGAGCCAAAATGGTTTAAACTGGGGCTGCCGTTGGAGACAGCAGGGTTTAAACTTAAACCCTGCTGTTGCTGGAGTGTTGAATCATTCAAAATTGGCTGTTGCTCGTGTATCATTGGAGGCCCTCTATCAAGAGGAGATCGAGGTAGCCACTGTGGTAGAGTTGTTGATGAATCACAAAAATCCCAACGAAATGTTCCCAGCCTCCTTTGGCAATGAACCCGACTCCTATCCCAATGTCTTACATTCAAAAATTGTGCACTCATTGAATGCTAACAATATCTTGGATGATTCCGATTATCTCGCTGGCGCCATTCCTTCTACTGCATGTGGCTTTGCTGGACATCTGTGAACCACTCTCGGCTCGCATACAGACTGAGTGACACAATGGGCTTGCGGTTAGAAAACCCCTTGATCTGACCGGTCCAGCATATGCTTTGCAGAGCATCACAGACCCTGCTCGGGGATGCTCCATTCACATCAATCCTATCGTGTTGATGCTGGAGAGATGAAGACACCGCACTGAGCACTGAGGTGGTGTCTGGCATGCAGGTGAGCGAGGTTGTCATGTGTTTGTAAAATCTTTCGACTAGGACATCCTTGGGAGTGAATACCGTGTGTATGTAGTCGGTGTCAACAACTTTTGGAGTTCCTGTGACAAAATAATCCATGATATCGCTTGCCTTTGCGACAGTATGCGACAGCTGGTGAAGCACTGGGTCAGTGTGCATGCATGAAAGCAGAAATCCATCTGCCAACCACACACACAACCAAACCGGTATGCGCAGTGAGGTCGGGGATCCACACAAAGTATATGTGTGCTGCAATCCAGGTGATCAACATTGAATGCCGGCATGATAATAATAACTAGAGTGGTGTAACCAGCACGCCGCTGAGTGTGGTAATCAAGAACCAAAATAGTTTTCTCCACGTCTCCTTCCATTCCCACCACGAATCCATCTCATCATTCTTTCCACCACCATGTCACCGAACCAGAAACCTGTTCCAAGCCAAATCAACCATAACAAAAACATAAGGACTGCCGCCGACATTGCCAACGACAACCAGTAAAATCCTGCACTGGGTCTACCCATTTCAGGGTGACACTCCATAGGTTGTGTAGGGTGCTGGGATCGAGTCTCCAGGACGCTTAGACCGTCTGAAACAAAACAAAACAAAACAAAAAAGTGGGGTGAAAGTGGGGGTGTATTCTTCTTTTCTAGCTAATACAGGCCAGCCTTTTATACCTAGAGAACAATGGCGAAGAGAACAATGTAGAATACACCAGCAAATAAATACTACGTGTTCAACACATTGGTACAACAACACACAGCAAACCAGTGTGTATCAAAATGTGTTTCAACCACGGCCATGTGTCCTGCGTGGTGCATGCCATGACTGAAAGTTCACCCAAAACTCCGGATTCATGAGAAGGCGTGAAGAGGTGAAAAAAGAGTTGCTGCAGTTGCAAACAAAGCCAAACTCGGACAATAATAAATCTCCTGAGCGCTAGGAATGCCAAATAACATTAGGGTGTTTCACACATCCCAACTTGAGGCCTGATTTGCACCCCAACTTGAGACAAATTGGAACCTGAAATTGGGCCGATTTCGAAGTTGGATGTCAAATTGTGCCTAACTCCACGATTTAATTTCCGACTTGACCCCAACTTGGCACCCGATTTCGTGCCCCAACTTCGCTTAACACACCTTGGATACACGAGAATGCCAACTTGATGCCAACTCAAGTTGGTCTCAGGCTGATGAGTGTTCACACATCAGCGCCCAACTTGAGTCCCAACTTCGACCCCAACTTGGTTAAGTTGGGGCCAAGTCGGGGTTGAAATTGGGGGTCAAGTTGGGGCTAAATCGGAATGTGTGAAACACCCTATTCTCGAATTGTGTCCCAACCCATTTTCAGCCTCTGTCTGTCATTTCTGGGGGTTGTCAAAATTTTTGTCGCTGTCACGGTCCCCCAGGGTCCCTGTCAAAATGTCGAATAGGTAAATTGGGTCACGTGTCACACCCCCTGTCGATTTGAATGAAAAACGCCAGTATACACGCATGAAAAGGACTTGGACTTGACTTGGACTGCATCTGAACCTGATTAGAGACAGAGGAACAGCACTCTTTCCCAAGCCACGATGCTCTCAGTATGTGCACAAATTGGAGAAGAACTGACCGGGAGCGCACCACAAAGGATGAATGGAAGGTGTTGGGATTAATAATGCATCTCGGCTTTCGGACATTGATTGATAATCAGATTAGTAATGGACAGCTCAACCAGATACATGTAGAATATTCTAGATACCTTTTTGTAGTATATACTGTGCAATTTTATTCAATTCGTAAGGCCATTTAGGGTGTGACCTCGCCCACGAATTGACCCTTTCATATGGGGATCTGTGACAGCTGTGACTTACGAATTTTTTCGTAAGCACGCCCAAGCCTGATTTTTGCGCACCAAGGCCATCTTCTGTCATTTCCAGCCACGATGGAACCACAAGAAAAGGCGAAGCTGCTCGCAGAACCGGCGCTATTTGGGTTGGTTGCAGCATGATGATGAAGACGGTTCAGATGTCGAGGAGCACGAGCTGGCGTGAGGCGCGTGTGTGCGTAGGGAGTGGACAATGTCAATTGTATGTCAACTGTCAACAGATGTATTTTAGCCTACTAGTATGATCCCCGCAGGGTCACTGCAGCTATTTTCTTTCGTCATTTTTGGCCCATTTTCGAGTTGAAAGCGACCTTTTGTATGACCCCTTTGTGATGCTGTGACCTACGAAAATTTTCGTACGATTTGAGGCTTGTGACCTGTGACCCTACTAATTGAACGAAATGGCACAGTAAGCTCAGAGTACAATCCTGCTAGAGCATCTGATTGCTCTAAAGCAGCCTTCCAACCAACAGTGCTAGTGCAATCTTAAGTACCTCTTCCATTTAATCCGCCTTCCTCGCTATTATTACAACAGAAGGGTTGTGTAAGGGCATGGCGGATCAATACTGTCATGCCCCTTACATTGTATTTGTTTCATTATTATTCGCTTGCTTAGCGACATACAATACTTACGATACTTATGATACATTCCACCTGTAGCACTAGTCTCTCGCAGCCAGAGCTTCAATACATATTTAAACTTGTACCTCGTTGTATTGAAGTCTGTTATCAAGCGCGGGGGTCCGATCAGGGTAAGATCTTGTTATATAATCTGCACAGCCACATTGGCGCTTTTCGATGTTTTGTGCATACAGAATATTCTGACTTATTTTTGCATAGATACATTCATGACAGTACTACAAATGTTTCTATGTGCTTGGGATTTTTAATACGCCCCGGAATGAGGTAGTGGAAGTACCTAAGTAGCCACGTGACTGTGTGCCGTGTTCAAGGCACCGAGCCGTAAATTGCACCCTAGAATATTGAATAAATTTCAGAAGGTTTGAGTCGCCAATATAAATCTTTCTGAGTAGTTTAAATGGGCACAACAGCCCATTGTTATGCCGTAGTTGGAGGTTCGATACCGCGTGGCTGTGTTGATTATATAACAAGTACTTACCCCAATCGGGACCCCGCGCTCAACAACAGACTACTGTAGCACTGCCTTGACCCATGTACTTATACTCTTGGTTCATCGTAGTACGCTTCGTCGAATCAACACCAGTTTCGGGGCTACCTAGCCCTTGAGATTCTCTCCTCGTTCGTGCTCTCGTTCTAGCTTCGGCCATCTCGGGGCCAGCCCCGTGACAGTTTGATTCGACCACACTATTGTTGGGGCCTCATTCCTTGCTCTCGGCATCGCCGCGGCTTTGTTCCTCGCTGTCGACTCTCTTGCTTGTCGGTTCCTTGACTCGCTCTGGGTGTTCTCTTGGGCTTTTCCCCTCGCGCTCCTTCAACCAACTCTGGGTTCAGGGCTATTGAGCTCTGTGGGAATTCTTGTCTCCTCAGCCTTGGGGTTCACTCTCCCCTCGTCTCGTCCTTTTACTCATGAGACCTTCTGCACTTGTTCTTTGGTGTAAACCCCTCATTTTGAGGCCGAGCGCCTCTGGCGTTTGTGCAGGTCATCACCTCGTCTTAACGTGGCTTCCCCTGTGTACTCCTTTCCCCTTCCGAGCGCCCCCCGTGCGTTTGTGTAGGTCATCACCTCGCTCGAGCGAGGCCTCCCCTGCACACTCCTAGTCCATCCTTTCCCCATTCCTTGTGCAACCCTCCCTCGGCATTTGGAGGTATATGAAGCATGAGGAATTGGTGGTAACCCGGTTTCTCCCCCGGTTTTGTTTCCCTGCTGGCCTTTCAACTTTTCACTCGCCCCCTGCACCTGCACTGTTCCTTCTTTTTCTATCCCACCTACCCACCCACCCTTCATCAAAAAGGAAGATACTTTTCTGCATCTCGTATCTTACCTTCCCACCCAGCCCACTGTCGCCGTCCTAATGGCCGTCTCCTTCCTTCATAAAAAGGAAGATAAATGGGTACACTTGGAGATCCGATTGGGATGTGCAGAAGAAGAGAATGACTGGAGCGCATCCCTGCAAGTGAGGCGAAAGCCGAATGTGCAGCGCACCAGAATGTGCGGAGGGAGGCGATGATCAGAGCGCATTGAGCAAAGCTTACCCTGAAGTTCATGAAGGGAAGCAAAGCGATTGGTGCGCCGGATCGACTCGTCTGCTTGCAGATTTTTCAAAACTTTATTTTTTCCTTCTGATCCCGGGAATTCACGGCTTCGGTCGTATTTTCCGTGCTCCCCTCTCGACTTCTTGAGCTATTCCCTGGGTGTCCTTACACCTTCCTTCCCAAAATTTCCTCTCCTCATGCTTGGGCTTGATGCTCTTCCCCTCACATCTTTACGCACTCCTCCCTGAGCTTTGTGCTCTCCTCCCTTAGCTTTCATGCTGCCTCTCTTGATGCTCGCAACAAAAAACTCGGCATTGGTGGCCCAAAGGCTTCGGTCTTACACTACCATTCACAACTTGACTCTGTCTCCCTGTGCTCCTGGCTTGGAGGAACTTGCACATTCCCCAGCCACTTCCTTGATGCTCATGCCTGATCAGCATTTCAGCTCTCTCCTCGCGGCATCTACTCCTTCCCCAGCTTCCTCTCATCTTTGCATGCCCCTGCTCTGTCTCTTGACCTTGATGGTCTCATGCTCATGTTTCCTCTCCCTTTACGACTCTCATGACCACTCCTTGCGTACCCCGACTCACCGCCTAAAAGTGGGGGTAATGTAAGGGGCATGGCGGATCAATACTGTCATGCCCCTTACATTGTATTGTTTCATTATTATTCGCTTGCTTAGCGACATACAATACTTACGATACTTATGATACATTCCACCTGTAGCACTGCCTTGACCCATGTACTTATACTCTTGGTTCGTCGTAGTACGCTTCGTCGAATCAACGCCAGTTTCGGGGCTACCTAGCCCTTGAGATTCTCTCCTCGTTCGTGCTCTCGTTCTAGCTTCGGCCATCTCGGGGCCAGCCCCGTGACAGGTTGCCGCGAGAAGGAGTGACCAGTGACCATCAATCACTGTCACTGCTTGTCTCTGCCTTTTCACCATGGCCAAGCTTTTCACACATAAACTTGACACAAAATGATCACGTCGCACACTCTCGCAGATACAGCCCATCTCTAACCCAATGGCTTCTCACTCCCTTCCCAAATCTGTATGCCCGTCGCCAGACCGCACTTCGCATCGGCATTCAAGATCAACTGAGGCAGAAAAACAGATTTCAACCAATGAAGGGCCCACAGATCGACAGTTATCACTCGGACTCTCCTCAGACTTTTTGAGGTCAAGACATCCTTGATGGACACAAAATCACCGGACCATCGACTCCTGGCCCAGTTCTCGCTTGCCTCCGACTTTGCCATTGGCATGTCCGCCAAGCCGTTGATTGTGGGGAACTTCGTGGCAGGCATCTCTCACAAATACTAATACCCTGCCAATCTTCGTGGGCAGATCTTCTTGCACTGGCAGCTACTTATCCTTATGGTCCTGTTGTTACGCGTTGCGCCGGACTGACCGTCATCCCCATTTCGATACATCTGAAGGATTGCTTTATAGTACTCGCGCGGGCCACAAGCCTTGCGCTGCTCAACGAATTTAAAAGCGGACCAAAGGTACCAGCGCTTTTAATGCAACGTGATCTGACATTTTTCTGATACAATGGGGCATTCAGTTCAGATGCTTCTCATCGTTGCGACTGCCAATGTTGACAGGTAAGTCAGAAACGTTAGGAACCAAAGAAGTTAAGGCGGTAAGGGACAGATTAGCGCCGAGAGATGAGACGTTCAAACAAATTCAAGGTGAGAGTCGTTAGATACTAGTTTGTGGTTTATATCAGACGGGCTGTGCTCGGCCGGAACTCTGGTTGGAATTTTGTTGTGTCTAACGTTGTTGGCTTAGCTGGAAAAACACCCCATCTGTCGTCCTAAATACCGTCGGGAGGGACGGTGAGGATAAAATGAGCGCACATACACCACATTGGCATACTCTCACCCCCCCTCTGAGATGATCTCCCTCTCCCGCGTTCTTCTAGTCGCAACCCTCTTTCAGCATATCAATGGTGCCATAGAGGCTACCGAAACCGATGCCCCGCGCTCGAGCCGTATTACTACCCTCAAGCCTTTCAACACCCGAACCAGGTCCCAGACTGTGATCAGGGGTCTCCTCGGCTTGCGCCAGGGCTCCTGCGACCCTGGGTATAGTCCGTGCGATAGTGTCTCCTGCTGCCCGACTGGAGATAGCTGCTGCAGTTGTTAGTACCATGTTGAATTCTCCCTCGTAATCGTTGACCTATTCTTTCCTTTCCAGTGTCAGATGGCTGTTGCCCTGTGGGGTACGTTCAGATATTCTCTCCTTGAACAATTACATTCTACTCATAAATTTCTACAATTTGAATTCAGTTACTACTGTGATCTCGATGGCTGCTGCCCGAATGGAAAATTCTGCACCGGATCCTCGAACGAGTGCGTCAACGCGGGAGACTTTCTATGTCCCGACGGCGATGGCTGTTGCCGTATGCCTTTTATCTATATTCTCACTCCGTTTATATTCTCACCATCCTCGTCCGTAAAGCCAACGGCGATACCTGCTGTGCGTCAATCAGTTCTGCAATTTCGTCGTCGCGAACTGACACGGGCGGTGTTTTTCTTTGGTTTTCAGACCGCGATTCCGAAAATATTGGTAGATGCCGAGCGGGCGGCGGCAGCCCGCCACCATTAACGACGAAGACAACCACGACGAAGACAACCGCAACCACAACGAAACCAGGTAGGTGTTCGAAAGGAGCTTGGGAGTCATGCTCAGTCTAATACCTATCGCTAACTTGCATTTAAGGGACCACCACGCATTCGTCACAAATTGAAACTATCTCAATCGCAAACTGGGCCGACATCTGCTCCCACCGCCCCCGCCGGTTCCAACCAGATTGTCGTAGACGTATCGAGTACTAATATCACCTGGACCGGCAGCTGGCTCACCGTGACATCGTCCTGCTCCTCGGGCAAGCAGGCCAAGAAAATTTCGGGGACTGCCAGCAGCTTTGCAACAGGGACTATGTCGTACAGTTTCCAGGGTAGGTCCCCTCTACTTCCCGATCCGATATCCGCTAACTACGTCGGCAGGAACCGCCGTGTACGTCCAGGTCGCCTCCACCAACGCATACTATGTAGTCGTCATCGACGAGGTGGACACATCGTACGGCGTTAGCGGGGGCTCGACGCCGACGCCCCGCGAACTGCACATTCGGATGGAAGAGCGAGAATTTGGCCGCCGGGCCGCATCTGCTGGAGATCACTGCATACGGCGCGAGCCCCGAGTCTCCGGATCTCGACATCCCTTGGTCACTGGAAATGCAGAACCTTGTGTCGGGTGTCTGTCTTTCCTTCGCGATTCTGTTACAACTGATTTTTTGCTTGTCGTGGCAGTGTGGACCAGAAAGTTGCGAAGCCCAGTACTAGTAGTGGCGATGGTCCTGGTGGTGGCAGTAGCGGTGCCAGCGGCGGTGGCGCTGTGGGAGGTGACAGTCCGGATTCCGCAGGGTCTAATCATATTAATTTCGTCGCGGTCGTGGCCCTTACTGGTTTCACCTTTATTTCTCTGCTTCTGTAATTCAGGATGTACATACCCTGCTTGCAGGACTTGGATGGTTGACGTGTAGGAAATCTTATTGATAGTAGTTGAGTTTCTCTCTGTCATATAATCTACGTATTCACGTTTGTTGCCCTTTTGCTGAGCATTTACAAACGCCAGCCCACCGTATATGGTTTCTATTTCGGGTTTCGTGCCGTCTCATAATGTAAGTTTGGTCGTGGTCGCGACACTTACTATTTTCAGTTTTATATCCCTGACAAAGGATGGTTTCTCGTATTCGCTGCGGTAGTGGGAGAAGAGGTAGAAGGAGGGACAGGAGGCTGACTCACTGCGTTCCCACCCCCTGTAGACGCACGTGTGTCGACCTTATCTGATATGTGTCGACATGCGGCGATCTTCGGCTACGTTCGGCTACCCTCTGTCTACGTCGTGATCTACGCCACCCATCGGCGACCTTATCTGATGTGCGGCTAGGTGAGTCTACATGGGGTAGATGCAACCGCATCGACCCGTTCGGCTACCTAAGGTCTACCTGTGTCTACGCTATAGCCACGCGTAGAACACTTCTGCTCAACTCCCGGACTTTAATATCATGTCCAGGGCTCTCATCCTCAGTCATGCAGGCTGGAGGAAGACTTAACTGACCCTCGCCGGCACCACATCAGACAATTGACAGGATCGGAACCGGCATGAAAAAAATTCACACGTTTGGAAGTTTTCTTCTTCAACATCTATTCAGCCCATTCCGCGTTGATGGTATGTTCATTTGTGTATCTTTCACTTGACTGATCTAGGTAAATGCACATCTGTCTACCTATGTCTACGTGAGTCTACATAGGTCTACATGAGTCTACATCGGTGCACCTAGATAGACTCATGGACATATGTAGACTGAATATGTCTACATAATGTAGATACAGGTAGACAAAGGGGTCTGTCTACCCCTTCGTCTACGAGGGTAGACAGACCCTCTGTCTACACGGGGTCGGAACGCAGTGACTGGCGGTGTTTGGCAGGCATAGAGGGACGTTTCGGGCATAGATACACACACATACATATTCTTGGCCGCCACCACGTTGGATCCTCTAGCGGTGTGCGAGAGCGGATCCGGTGCTTCCTACCACATCTGGTGATTGGAGCGGTATTCGAACCCAAAGTCACAGCGTTCTGGTTTTCAAATCTCACGAGTTTCATTACAACACTGGCACGACACCGACAGCGCGACGAGAACGGCAGATTTCGCAGTAGAACGCTCAGCGAGGGCCCGCGAGAACTTCCACAGGGTGTTCGACGTACACACACCAATCAGATCCGCGTTAAACACCCCACCGTCACCGAGCACAGAGTCTTCGTTGACACGATCATCGTCCGACGATCTACCGACTTTCGCAACCAGCGCAGGGGACCATCGATACAAACACAAGCGAGACAGGCGAGCACAGAACAGAACGACGCGCAGACCATAGATTGCAGCGACAACATGCCTTCAATGGACGCATGGGATGGGGATACGGACAAATTATCGGTGCAGGACTTCCTACGAGCGTTTCACAGAGAGCAATGCACGACGACGAGCGCAGACAAGGCGAAGACGTTCAAAACTACCTCGTGTCGGGGGAGCGAGGTCGACATCTGGTACAAAAGTCTGGATGCAGCGACCAAAACAGATATGGATCGGATAGAGGCCGCGCTGGAAGCGAAGTACCAGAGCAGGAAAGCGTCCAGCGACGAAGGCGGAGTACGAGGTTGATGTTGACGAGGGAGAAGCTGAAAGAGGAAGAGCTCGGAAGAGAGTGAAGGTGGCGGACAAGGAGGTGTGGGCACACCATGCCTGGGCGACAAGATGGCACGGTTGGCGAACAATGCGGGGGGTAGCAGCAGGAAGCACGTACCATGGAGCAAGTACGCCTCGACCTGCCGAGCCAGAATACGCAGCAAAATCGGGAAGGGACACGCCAACTGGGCGGCGTTCTTGAAGGCGGTGCGGGACGTGGATCCGTCGGACTTGGAGGTCGAGATGAAGGAATGGCGCGCGAAGAAAGACGAGATCGACACGCTAAAGAAGCACCAGCAGCGTTACAAGCATCGCCGACTGCGGGCATACGGGCGCAGCTCGCCGGCGCGGCGATTGGACCACAAACATGGCAGCCACCGGCCCAAGCACCTGCGCAGGCCCCCAGCCCCCGTCCACCCTTTCCAAGGACGAGGAGGTGGGACACGGTAACCTGTTCGGTCCACCAAGGCAGCCGCCGCGACCACCGCAGCAACAGCGGGAGGTGCAACAACCGCTGGCCGGGAGCGGGACAGAAGCAACGCTGGTGGCGGCGATGGCCAGAATCGTGCACCACCCCGACACGCCAGCAGGCCACCAAGCCCACGTAGACCAGCAGCAGGCGTGGTACGCCGCACACGGGAACATTCCCGTCTCAGTCAACACGCCGTATCCGCTAAGCCGGGGAGGGCGCCGGCCCAACTCGGGTGAATGCTTCCGTTGCGGGTACGGGGGGTCATACCAACTTCCAGCGGGGGGTGCACAACACCAGAGGATCGCTGCCTGAGTTGGAGGGAGCAGGCGTGGCGCAGAATTGCAACGCAGGCGCTGAGGAACCGATACCGGTGCGGCTGGTGGAGTACGGAGGTTGGGTTCGTGTGGACAACGCAGGGAGGCCGTTTGGAGGTGACGCAAGCCGGTTCGAAGAGGTAGACGGGCAGGGAAATGCCTAGGGGCTGTCCAAAGAAAAGCTCGGACAGCCCCAGAAGAGCAAAAAAACTGCACCAGTCCTCGGGTGGTGCGCCGCGCCATCGCCCCGAGGACATATCGCCCTGGCCCCCAAACTCCGTAGTAATACGTCGAGCTCCATGTACGCCTCACCCAAATTCCACATCGTTGACTTGTACGCGGTGGGGGGTAAGGGAGACAGAGGGAGGGGGACAAGCGTGCCGTTCATCGGCGAGATGGAAGCCGAAGGACCAAGAGGAGAGGTGGTGAAGATACGCGCGTTAGTGGACGACGGAGCGTTGGTGTGCGCGATGTGCACGGAGATGTACGAAGGAGTCAAGCACCGTATAGGAGGCCCTAAGGAGTCGGGGAAGACACTGAGGATGGCGAACGGGGCATTGTTGTCGTCGAGAGGGTATTGGGAAGGACACGTGCGGTTTGGAGGAGCGCGCATACAGATGGTCTTCGAGGTGTTTCCTAGTGGAGGCTCATGGTCATTTCTGTTTGGGAAGCCGCTACTAGAGCGCTTG